>PVKY010009523.1:0-13248 GCA_004027775.1 Bradypus variegatus
GGGAGCTAATGTCCTTCAATGGTTGAATGGATAAAAAAAAAAAAACAACTGTGGTATACCCATACAACAGAACACTATTCAGCAATAAAAAGGAACAAAGTATTGATATACACAGCAACATGGATGAATCTCAAAGGCATTTGAGATGAAAGAAGTGAAATGAAAGAATACAGTCTCAGGAGGTTACATACTGTATGATTCCATTTATATGACATTCTGAAAAGGAAAAAAAATTATAGTGATTATTGCAAGGGGTTATGGTAGGGAGAATGTATGTCTACAAACAGGGAGTATGGGGCAGCTTTTTCAGGGTTGACGGAACTGTTCTGTACCCTACCTGTGGGTACACAAATTTGTATATTTGTTAAAACTCATAGAACTATACACCAAGACACACCAAATTTACTGTACGTTAATTTAAAAGAATAAAAAAAAAACATTTCCAAGCAAAATTAAGCAAAGCAATGGGAAAAACATTCAGGATATGAAATAATTTTAAAGAAAAAGAAAAGTAGAATAACAGGAAATGAGAGATTTAAAAAATAAAGAGAGAATGACTCCACCAGGAAGCTTCTGACTTGTAACAAACAAGAAACCTTAACACATTAGGACCCTATGACTCCTTAAATATAATTTATTCATTCAGCAAATACTTATTGAGAACTTGCTATGTAGTCCCATTATTTTAGATGCAGGGCATAAAATACTAGACATAAAAACTCACAGGTGCTTACATTGGCATAAATATAACTACATGGAATGTCAGAGGGTATGAGTACTGTGGTAAGGTGGATAGGAAATTATATAGAATGATCATGAAAAAAAATTCAACAGAAGCCTGAAGGAAGGAAACTGCCTATGTGTCATAGGCAAAGGGGATAATCTTAGAGGAACTCCATGCAGTACACAAGACTGATCAGAGAGGAATTGCTCCCAATGAAGCCAAGTGGATGATCCCCAGAGACTCTTTTACAAAACTCGATGGGGTTTTGATGAAGAACACAATGTTAACACTAATAAGCCAAACTATTCCTGAAAAGGACTGATTTAATTTGAGGTGGCAAAGAAAGGACTAAAAATCTCTTACTTAAGACCAAGATGGAACTCTGGTCTAAAAACCCATGAGTTGGAGGGATGCTTCAGTCCTAGGCCATAAAGCCAAAGTCACTAAAAGAGCACAAAGACCATGCCAGGGTGTGGGAAGAGCAGAAATCAGGTTGTCCATTTGCAAGGACACAGAGGGGAGGACACTGGCCACTGGTCTTTCAGGGATGCTGTGGGTACCCAGCAGGTGTGGTGGAGAGGCAAGACTGTGACCCAGATGTTTCATAATTAATTTGAGAAAGAAAAACAACTGTAGATGGGAGGTGATCTCTAGATTGGCCACAAAGAGGAGGTTCCCAAACTCAGGGCATAGTTGTTACAAGAAGTGGTGGCTTGGAGAAGCCCTAGGTTTGACAGAGCCAGCAAGACAGACAGAAGGCACATTATGGCCAAGTCAGTAAAATGCTGGGACCTAAGCATAGAGAGCAAGATGTTGGATAATCGGACTGGAAAGAAGCAGGTGGACATATTAAAACCTGTTTGCCTTGAGCCTTGAGTTCAGCTGAAAATGTACACTTCTTCCCCAGATAGTGCAAGATTTGGGGATGGCATCCTCTCATTTTCTCCTCCAGGAATGGCTGCTCTTTGAGTTTATCTTGAAGGTGGGCAAACCGTAAAAGAGGAGAACGGAAACTCCCTCCCATCTGTCCGTCCATCACCACCCCACTCTCATTCCTGAGCTGAAGCACTTCAATCCAAGGGAACCCTTTCCCTTTAAGAACCATCAACTCCCAGGCACTGGCTTCCTGCCAGTGTGGAAAAGTAGAGCAGGAGACATTTAAAGCCCTGTCTGAAAACTGTCATTTTTCCAGTGGCCTCAGAAGGAGTGATTAATCAAGAAGCAATTCCAAAGAGAAGCCATCTTCTTTACCTACTTAAATCTCCCAGGTTAAGTTGTATTTTAAGACCTGGCTTATTTTTAGACAAGTTTGTTGCTGTTGCCTAACCCTGTGTTAAAGCAATTATTGTCGGTGAAGGTCATGCAGAGTTCAGTAGGACTGAAAAATTCACAGCCTTTAGTATTAACGGGGTGAGCAGCCTGTTCAGGGTCTTTACCATAAAGAGACAGAACACTGAGAACTGGCAAAAAAAGACAAAACACATTTTATGTCTCAAGAGAGGAGAGGCTTATCCTTTGGGCAACTTCCAGGAAAAACCTCGAAACTCACACAAACAGATGAACAAAAACCTTTTAGTTTTTGTTCAGTCACTGCCTTCTACATGATGCTCAGAAATTGTTTAGTTATTTGACCTCAAGTAGGAAATTAGAAATTTAAAAAGAGGAGGGGATAAAACCAGTATATTCTGAACACCTGCTGTATGCTAGGTGCTTTATGTAAGTTACTTGATTCTCACATTTATTCCTTTGAAGTAGCTATTATTATATGTGCTTTGCAAATGAGAAAACCGAGACTTAGAGATGTGAATGACTTGCTCAAGATTGCACAGTCAAGTAACTTGCAGAGCCAGGATTAGAATCCAGGTTAGTTAGACTACAGAATGCAGGCCTTTGACCATGTTAAAGCCGGACAGCAGGGCTTTAAATGTCGGGCTAACTGCAGAAGTTGGATTTTTCTTTGTTCTTTTTGTATTGGTATTAATTAAAAATTTATTTTAAGATCTTCATTTCAGGCAACTTCTTTTAGTTTGACTTCTGCATTGATGGGAAAATAATGAGAGCTAATATTTAAGACTTTCCAAATGCCAGCTGTTGAAGCAAAATGACATTATCTCATTGAATCCACACACAAACACACATACATACACACATATACAAAAAGATACCATGATCTTCCCCTTTTTACAGAAAAGAGCTAAGGCTTAGCGAGTTTAATTCTCATGTCCGATATATCATAGCCAGTAAATGGTCAAGCCAGGATTCAAACCCAGGCATTTTGATTTTAGAGCCCTCCTACCCACTACTCCACAGTGCCACAGTTTCATTCGGTCACCAGAACTTCCCCCCACCTCCCCCACTAGCAATAAAGCAAGGCACCTTTCCTAGATTTTCCTTGATTTGGACATAGTGAATGAGCAGTGCAAGACAAAGGATGAAATGATCACACAGGAGACGGGTTCTTCTTTAGCTTTTGTCTCTCAAGCTGTTCAGCCAAAACGTTACTAAACTGCCCTTCTCAGCAAAGCCACTTTAAAAGAGAGCGAGACCCAATTCCCTGGCTTCTTGGAAGGCTCGAGACATTCCTTTCTGGAACCTGCAATCCATTTGTGGCAAGGCTGTGGTGTATTGTTTAATGCTCACAAATTCCTACCATTCCAGCATCCAGCCCTCTTTGTGCTGTAATTTTGCCACTCCTCCCATTCAGGGGTAGAGTCTAATTTTCCACTCCCTTGAATCTGGCTGGTCTTATGACTTGCTTTGACCAATACACTTCCATCAGCTTTGAATGCTGTCCTGAGACCACTTGACAAGGAAGCTGGTGGGGGCTGTTGGATGGTGAGAGGCCACATGGAAAAGAAGCAAGGCACCCCAGCAGACAGCCAACACCAATGGCAACCATGTGGAGGAGTCTACCATCGCATCTTCTCGGCCCAGCCGATCCTGCAGCGGCTTGAGTGAGCCTGGACAAAACTGGCAGAATTCCCAGCCAATCAGAAGAACTGTGAAAAAGAGTAAATTGTTTTATGCCATGCCACATTTTGGGAAGGTTTGTTACACAGTTAACACGGCTAACAGTGTTCCTTTGAAAATCAGAGTAGGCTAAGATCACTCCCGGATGACATATTTCTCTCAATACTTCAGAGGCTTCAAATGAATAGGAATGATGTTTTCCAGAATCCTGCCTCAGTTACCATTAGCTCCTCCAGGGACCAAAGGACAGTTTCAGGGTTCTTTTATCCTTTAGGCAATCCAGTAGGGGTGCACAGGTAATGAGACTTTAAATGTCGGTAACCTGGAAAAAATATTGTCCCAAAATTCAAAAGGAAAGCTGAAAATCAAAATGAGTAAATATTTAATTGGATGTCTGTAAAATAGAATGGCATTCCAACTAGTTGCCTGCACCTCAACACTTACATACAAAATATATTTAATGTGGATTACTATACTTGAAACAATGATATAGGATGCTTCTTCCAAAAAGAAGATGATAGCTCATGATGATCTTGAGTAACTCTGGGCACTTGTGTGGTAAAGGGACCTGAGAACACTGTATTTGCCCATGAAGTCCCTACCTTGATGCCCCAATTTTTACTGTATTATAGCACTCTGTCTTTGGGGAGAAGTTTGGATGGGAGCTCCTAAAATCTAGGGATGCTTTAACTTACCTGAAAAGGCAAACATTTGCCTCAGCCTCTCAGAAGCTCGTTGGGCTAGTGTCAAGGCAACTAAAATCAGCAGAGACACCACAGAAAACATATAGGGTGTTCTCTAGAGAAACAGATTATGAGGGCACAGTGCATGATGTACGTGTAAATGAAACATTAAGGATTACTGAATTCTTCATTGGCTGATTGAGATTTTTTTAAACCTAAATCCCACCTGAGGAAAGGAAGCAGGGTGTTCCTGTATTTCTACCCACTGGAGTTACGACCAGAGTTGCACATTTTATGAAAATGTAGAAGGAAAAGCTGGCATAGCCTTTTAGCAGGGGAAGCACAAACAGCTCTTACTGCTACATTAACCCTCAAAGAATAGGCAATCCCCAGGGCACAATTTTCAAAAATTCTGCCTGAGTGGAGTTCTCAGTTTGGTTCTGTGGTTCACCACATACATGATGTTTGTTCTCATATTTTATGTCTTGTGTTGGAATATACCCAAATTTATTTAGGGTCCCCCAAATCCAGTCTATGTTGGAGGAAGGGCCATAGCCTTACTTGAAGAGGCCACTAGCCTCATAAACTAAACTCATGAATCACTCCTGCAAGGCAACTCCTTGGTGAAGGGGCACTGCTAAAAGCCAAGATTGCTCTTAATTTAATCTAGTGCAATCAATTTCCTAGAGAGGTTCCGAGCGGTTGTTTATGGGAATGGGGAAGTAATCAATACACCATCAGAGAGGGAGCCAAATAATTTAGCTATGTTCATCTGAAGGAGGGCAAGACCTTCTAGAAAGGGCATCCTATATCCAAAGTTGAGGAAGAAATAGAGAAGGAGGAAGATGAAGGGAGGAGAGAGAAAAAAATGTGTTAATAAGGGAGTTTGAAACAGAATGCCTTAATCACAATGATTAGGAAGAGTTGAGAGGCTGGGGTTTCTTTTAAAAGTGTTTCCTGCCAGATTCATTATTCCATAAACAGAGATTTATTGAATTCCCCTTTGGTTTCTTCCTGCCTGTAGTTGTACATTCTGGGGCAAGCACTAGGTTCCTACATTGCATCTTCCAACCTCCACATCCATAATTTCTCAGCTCATAGATGACAACTGAAAAATTCATATTCCAGCCTAAAATTGTAATCTACATTGAGGGAAACTCATAACATATATTTCCTTTATCTGTGGCAAATTTCTAGATCGTGTCTGGGCAATGAATAAAGTAGAGTAAGCCAGCCCTGACCATGAACTTTTTGTATATTCTTACATTCAGCAAATTTCTTTTTACATGTGCAAGAATATTTGTTTCTACCTTTGTAAAAGGTAATATTCACACATGCTGAAAATTTCAGTGTTGCAAGGGGTTTAAAAGTGTAAAATAAGCCTCCCTTCCATCCATCATAACCCCTTTCCAAATACCCTTCTCAAAGGCAATGTTTATTACCAGCATTATTTTTTAACATCACTTATAAAACTATGACCACTGTTTGGCATCTTGCATTAAAAAAAATTATCTTCACCTAACAATATTCCTTGAAACCCATTACCTGTGAGTATGTATAGATAGATGTGCCTCATTATTTTTAGTGGCCACATAGGATTCCATTTTATGTGCCTTCAGGTTGCTTCCAGTCTTTTTGGTAAACCTGTTCATCATCTCCAAGGGGCTCTGGACACAAAGATGAATCAGATATGTCTCTGCCCTCAAAGGCTTCCTAGTTTAGTGGAAGAGACAGGCATAGAAGCAATTAATTGAAGGTTTGATTAATTAGTGTCATGTGGGCAACCATCCTGGCATAAATAGAGAGCTAGAGAGGCCCAAGAGAAAGGGAAGACGCCTTTGCCTGGTGGGGTAGAGAAGGCATCCCAGAGAGGACAGGGGGGCTTACCAGGTGGACGTGCAGATAAGGGGGGCAGGGAGGGCCTCTGCTGAAGAGGAAAGAGCCTGTGCCAAGGTGGACATAAAAAGGACAATTGCAAGAAAGCATTGCAGGAGGGAGGAAGACACTATCAGCCACTGAGTGCCCAGTGCCTTGTTACAGAGCCAGTCCCTTCTCTAAGCTTCAGCGACCAGCAGACAAGCCCTCCTCCTATTCCCTTTTTCCCAGGTCACAGGAACAGAGCCTGCTGCACAAGCCGCGGAGAGAACACTCTCAGGCCTAAGCAGGATCTCCTCAGCACAGAGCACTTGGAGATCTCCGTGGGAGAGCCGCTGTTCCCTTTGGCTGTCCCCCTTCCCTCCGGGAGCCGGGGCGGGCGCCGTGCACCTGCCCCTGAATTGCGCGCGGCAGTTGCGGGCCTGGAGCTGAGTGACAGAGCAGGTGCCTCCAGCCTGCAGACGATTCCATATTGCAATGGAGCGTCGCCACCAAAGCTTATTATCTAGGGCAATAAAGTTTGGGATTAGGGGGATTCGGGATGATTGTGTGATTCTCCACAAAGCTTATCTTCTAATAGACCAGCTGCTTTATTAGGCCACCCCCACCCGCGCCAGGCCCTTCCCAAAGCATCCCGGGTCCCAGGCAGCCGAGGGGGGCCTTGACGGTGGCAGTGGCAGACAGCTGGGGGTATCACATCACCCTCAGTCTCCATCTGCGAGTGTTGAATTACGGGCGGCTTCCAGCTGGGCACACCCTGCTCCCACCTTCCCCCCACAAAGTCCATCCGTCATTGCAGTCATTGTCGGGCATCTGCCAAGGACAGGACGTGGCCGCCCCTCCCCCTCTGCTCCCCACCTCTGAACTCTGGAAGGGCCAGGTCTGCGTATTCGGTTGCTGTTAAGGCGTGTTTGCTCCATGTCAGGGGGTGGAGTGCAGTGCAGTGGAAGGCTGCAGAGGAAGAAGCTCGTGGACATTTCTGTGGCAGACTGGGCTCCGCTGGAACTGTTCACTGTTTATAAACAAAAAGGGGGATAGGACTATGCAGAAGGACCCCAAAGAAGCTGGCATGCTTTGCAAGGCTCTCAGTATTCTCCCCCAAGTGGGAAATTCGTTGGCCCTGGGTATGAAGTGGGCCCCTCCCACACCCTCCCCGAGCAGGTTGCTCCGTTCCTTTTCTGGCTGGAGCAGGGCACGGGGGCACTGTCTCCCCAGCCCCACGCGGTCAGCAGCACTGAGGCCACTCTGGTTTCTTATCCCTCCTTGAGAGCCTTTTAGCCCCCAGTCCCTGGCAGAGTTTCTGTTCAGAGTAGTTTGTTAGGATGCTGAGGGGAACATGGGGGTCTGCGGATAGGTTTCGGACATTATGAATTCTTCAAATGGTATGTTCTGAAAACTGAGCATTGGTGGATTCTGATAAGCACATAGCCACTTCTTATGGATTTTAGGAAAACTTGATCATAGAACGAGCCCAGGTTTCCCATTCCAGCAACCTTAATGCTGTTTGCAGGGCCTGCTGAGGGCAGAGACCTACTCCAAGTTAATCTTTTCTTGTGTCTGTGCACCAATCAATAGAGAGCATGGCTTAGATGCTGTGAGTAATTAATTGTAGCATTGAGAAAAAGGTGACTTCAAAATCCAGCTGTGCTTATATATGTGCAGGCAATGGAGTTAGACATATCCAGATTCAAATCTGCTTCTTTCCCTTCCAGCTGTGTGGTTTTGCTTTCCTAATCTGCAAAATATGGAAGCTACCACTTTCCTTGGAGGGCTGTGGGGAGGGTTAGAAATGAATATGAGCAAGGGCAGTGTCCACCACGTGGCAAGTGCTCAACGAGTATCAGTAATTATTATTGTTGGTGTTATTGCTTTGGCTATTTTTATTATGTGAGACCTGTAAACACATTTATTAGTATGCCCTATATATTGTTCCTACTGGTATGAGTGTGGGCAAGAATGACTGAGTATACATCTAGCACATTCAATCAGAAAGACTTGAACTGCCCTGAATGAGCTCAAGGACATGAGTAAGTACTTAAGCAGTGATGGGAATTGTTGAAGTTCATCTATGAATGTTCCACGCAATCATTTATTAAACAACCAAATTCTGAGCCCCTACTATGTGCTAGGCATTGTTCTAGGCTTTGGGAAAATAGCAGTAAATGATAATTTAGAAGTCCTTACCCCTATAGAGCTACAGGAATATGGAGCTCAAGAAAATAAAATGTAAACAACTAAGTAAAAAATGCAATTTCCAATTTTGATAAGCTGTGTGAAGAAAATAATCAAGTAATAGGACAGAAATTGAGTGGCAGGGTGGGATAGAGTGGGTGCATTACATTAACTAGGCAGGCCAAAGGCCTTTATCTGATGATATAACATTTGACTTAAAACCTAAATGATGAAAATAAGGCGGTCGCATGAAATTCTGAGAGAAAAGTGTTCACGCAGAGGGAACAGTGAGTGCCAAGCTTCTAGCAGGGGAGGGAGAAAGAAGGCCAGTGTGGCCACAGCATCACAGGTGAGGAGCAGACAGGCAGGGCTGAGGCTGGTACCAAATCATAAAAGTCCTTTCAGGCCATGATAAGAATAAGGATTTCATTCTTTTTCCAGCAGGAAGCCAGTGGAAGGTGTTAGGCAGCTGAAGAATGATATGATTTGATTTATATGTTGGGAAGATCCTTCTGGCTACTGTTTTCAGTAAGCGTACATTGGCACGAAGACATCACAGCATCAGTCAACATCAATACTATCACCTTTCATGAAAATTCAGAAAGCCAGACCAATAGAAGCCTGGAAACAGAGGAGATCCAGGCCACTGAAACGGATGTAAATAAGAAGCCCAAGAAAAGCGTGTTGTGAGGACAAGCGCACACTGGGGTGAAGCTGTATTGATGTTACATTCTCTATGGGCTTGGAGCTTTTACTCCACCTAAACTAATACTCAGGGCAACTATAAAAGCTTAAGATTTAAGAATAGCAAGAGATTATACCTAATTATCCTTTGAATTGGTTACCGTATCTTTTGCTGTTTTCCCTAAGCCTCCATCTCTTACACACGCATTACAGAATTTTGCTTAACTCTTTGCTCCTGTTAGATTTTATTTTAACAGATTTACATAGGGCAGCTGCTTAATAAGGAAGACGGTAAGTGAGTGACTCTCATCCCCTGTTTGGGGAAGCTATTAGAAGGATTATGCACAGACGCATAAACTCTGAAACTCTTGTCACTCTGTGGTCTAGTGGTAAGTATAAAGAATTAGCAATCAAGAAAGGTGCTAATCTAACTAGCACGATATTTATTCCATTAGGCCTCAATTTCATTTCTGTCATATGGGGATATAGTAATACCTCATCGAAAAAGAACTAGTGTCTCCTAAACTTGATTGAGAATCAAATGCAAACCATTTTCAAAAAGTCCTCCATGAACACTAAACGAGAGGCTAAACAAAATCTCCTAACAGTGCAAATAAGAGAGGCCCTCTTTCTATCCCTGCTTTCTCATACTTTACACACATTGGTAACAAACTGATTCCTAAACTTACTGTACAACATTACAGGGAAGAAGCAGATTCAAAATGAGGATTCCTTTACACTAATACCAGGGAAATAAGATTACATGATCCCTGTATATTGGGACCGTGTCTTTTATTTTTTTGTAATCATGACATCTAACATATAATAGGCACTCCATGTAGATGTTTGTGGAAATAAAATGGGAATTATTAATTGTCACTGATATATATATTTTTAAATGCAAAAAACTCACACATTCAAACAGAATTCAATGAATGCCCAAGTCAGTTAGGAAAGGGGCAAAGGGCCTAATATGTCTTGAGTCTTAAAATCATGGTGGTAAAATACACAACAAAGTAATTGGTAATGGTACAATGATGATATTGCACCCACAAGAGATAGCTAGATAGATTACAGACTACACTCTATTTAAAAAGGCAGTATTTCAAAACGGTGAAGAGGCAGCCAACTCAATGGGAAAAATATTTAGAAACCATGTGTCTGACAAAAGACTGGTATCTTGCAAATATAAAGAAATACTACAACTCAATGACAATAGCACAAACAGCCCAGTTAACAAAATGGGCAAAAAATATGAAAAGACAGTTCTCTGAAGGGGAAATACAAATAGCCAAAAAACACACAAAAAATTATTCATCTTCACTAGCTATTAGGGAGATGCAAATTAAGACCATAATGAGATATCAACTCACACCAATTAGACTGACTGCCATTAAACAAATAGGAAACTACAAATGCTGGAGAGGATGTGGAGAAATGGGAACTCCTATTCATTATACTATATAATGGTACAGCCACTGTGAAAGACAGTCTGGCGATTCCTTAGAAAACTAGATATAGAGCTACCCTTTAATCCAGCAATTTCACTTCTCAGTATATACCTGGAAGATCTGAAAGCAGTGACACAAACAGATATCTGCACACCAATGTTCATAACAGCATTATTCACAATTGCCAAGAGATGTAAACAATCCAAATTTCCTTCAACAGATGAGTGGATAAAAAAATGTAGTCTATACACAGGATGGAATACTACGCGGCAATAAGAAGGAACAATGTTGTGAAACGTATGACAACATCGATGAGCCTTGAGGACATAATGCTGAGCGAAATAAGCCAGGCACAAAAAGAGAGATATTGTGTGTTAGCACTAATGTGAACTCTGTGGAAAATGTAAAATAAATAGTTTATACTGTAGAATGTAGGGGACCTAGCAATAGCAAATTGTGCAGGGGAGATGACAATTTAATAAGATCACATAAGTTATGGAGGGTAAACTTAATGTTATGGGAATACTCAGAAACAATTATGGCTTGTCAATTTTGGGGGAGTATGGTAGGAACAAATTGGCAGCAATGTAGTTATTTTAGGTTAATTGTTTTTCTTATTCCTTTATTTGGTTATAGTTTATTATTTTGGAGTAGGGTAGGAACATGTTGGAAGCAACATAGTTATTTTAGGTTATTTGTTTTGTCTTATTCCTTTGTCTTGGTTGTTCGGAACGTTGTTTTTTATTTTGGTTTTTAAATTTTTTTATGACGTTAAAAAAAAACAACAAATGAGTATTAAAAAAAGTAAATGAACAATGGGGGAGGAGGGGAATGTAATGGTTTGGATGTTCTTTTTTATTTTATTTTTTGGAGCAATAAAAATGTTCAAAGATTGATTGTGATGGATGCACAACTAAATGAAGATACTATGAACAACTGATTGCACACTTTGGAAGATTGTATATTATGTAATATGTCTCAATAAAATTGCACTAAAAATAAATAAAAAGGCAAGAAGTTCTTTTATACACTTCAGTAATAAATTTATTTAGATTTTTTTAAACTTAAATTGTCAATTATCCAGAATATGGAGCTATTTAGAATAAATCGTTTATTCATTCTTTGTACAATCAATAGTTATTGACCACCTATTATATACCAGGCACTGGGCCCTGGGGAAGCAGAATGAAATAGATAGACAGGTTCACTTGCCCTCATGAAATCTGCTTTCAATTTGAAGAGCCAGAGAATAAGCAAGTATATACAGAGAGAAATATATAGGGAATTTTTCTACAAAATCTTAGTGGCTGAGGGCCTCCTCTAATAAAACTTCATAGGTTTGTCTGAGGAACAATTGAGAAATGAAATATGTATGTGCTTTAAAAGTTAAATGCACGCCAAATAAAAACCATAAATAAAAAAAAACAAACACAAAATAACAAGTGTTGGAGAGAATGTGGAGAAATAGGAACAGTCATTCATTGCTGGTGGGAATGTAAAATGGTATAGCCACTGTGGAAGACAGTTCAGCAGCTCCTCAGAAAATTAAGTATAGAATTATGGTATGACCCAGCAATCCTATGACATATATATCCAAAAGAATTAAAAGAGGGACTTGAACAGATATTTGCACACCAATGTTCTTAGTGGCATATTCACCAATGCTAAAACATGGTGGCAACCCAAGTATCCATCAACAGAAGAATGGATAAACAAAATGTGGTATATAACATAAGATGGAATATTATTCAGCCATAGAAAGGAATGAAGTTCTGATACAGGCTTCAAGAGTCAGAAGCTAGAATACAGGTTACCAGGGTCAGGGGTAGGGACTAGGACGTTAATGCTTGATAGGTACAGGGCTTTGTTTAGGTTGATGGAGGAGTTTTGGTAATGGATGGTAGTGATGGTAGTGCAATGTTGTGAAAACAATTAACACCACTGAATTGCATATTTGAAAGTGGTTAAAGGGGAGAAATTTTAGATGGTATATATATGTTACCAGAAAAAAAATTTTTTAAACATAGAACTGTACAATATAAGAGTGATCCCTAATGTAAACTATGAACTTTAGCTTATAGTTTAATTATAATATTGTTTCTTCAATTGTAACAAAACTGTCACACTAATGCAAAGCGTTACTTACAGAGAAAACTGTGTGCCTGAGGTGGGTATATGGAAACTCTATACTTTCTGCATGATTTTTCTGTAAACTTATAACTTCTTTAATAAAAAAATGAGAAAGAAAAAACAGGAAAATATACTCTAAAAATGTAAGGGTTTTATTATAAATAAAAGGTATGAAGAAAACTGTAAATTGCTAATGTCCATTTTATTAATATATAAGCATATTTCAAAAAAGTATGTGAAAAACTCAGATTGCAGTAGTGTATGTCTGGCATGATTCTACTTTTGATTATGCATAGCAAGTAAATTCTGGTCAAAGGCTTTCACTTTTTAAAATCACTTCTACAATGTTTGATTTTTATTTTACAAGGAACTTGTATTGTTGTTATAATTTAAGTGTTTTTTTTTTTTTGGCTTTTATAAAAGAGGGGTTTATTTGATTACACTGTTAGAATCTTAAGGCCATAAAGTGTCCAAGGTAACAAATCTGCAATTGGGTACCTTCACTGGAGGATGGCCAATGGTGTCCGGAAAGCCTCTGTTAGCTGGGAAGGTATGTGGC
>PVKY010009524.1:0-13246 GCA_004027775.1 Bradypus variegatus
TATTCATTAATTAAAGCTATAATTATTTAAACTATTTTATGCTTTTAAATGATACTGTTAGGTAACTCCTATCAGCCCTATCTTCAAAACATATTCAGAATTTACCACTTCTCACTTCCTTTACTGCTATAACCCTGACTCCATCTACCACCATTTCCAGCTCTAGATTACTCGAAGCCTTAAAAATTGGTCTCCCTGCTTCCACTCCTGTTCTTCTTTCCCAGTCTGTGCATATCTGGGCAGCCAGAGTGCTCCTTTTAAAATATATCAGAGCCTCCTATTCTGTTCAGAACTCTCCAGTCATTCCTAAAAGGAAAAGGCAAGTCCTTTCAATGGCATACTGTTAAGATCTGCCTTCTCCATCCCCCTTACCTCTCTGACCTCCTCTCCTACTAGTCTCCTCATTCTCATTCTGCTCCAGTCACCCTGAGGAACACTGAACTGTTCTTCAACATGCTAAACATGCGTCTGCCTTTGCACTTACTTTTCCCAAACCACCCAAAAATCCTCACTGCTAACTCCTTACCTTCTTCCTAACTTACTGTACAATTTACTTCTTTATTATTTGTCTTTAAATCAACCCTCTCCATCCCACTGAGGTTTAATAAGAGATCCAGAAGGGCTTAGATCTTTTATTTCACCAGTATATCCCAAGAGCCTAAGAGTGCCTCCCACCTAACAGCTACTCAATAAAATACTTGATAAATGCAGAAAACCTGATAAATATTAAAATCAAAGTGCTGTTAATGCTTCCGCATAAAAAAAAACATGATCTTAAAATTAGTCACCATTTTCATGAATTAGTCTTTAGACAAGAAATATATATTTATATATATATACAATCAGGTGAATGAAAAGAGAACTTCTTAAGAATTTCAACAACTTATGTAGTGAATAATAACCTGGATGCATATTTTGGTAGGATTCACGATAAACTCAGTTAGGACAAGGAAATTTTCTATTTTGTTCTTTACCATATCTCCAGCATTCAGAAAAGCACCTGAAACAAAGTAAGTGCTCAATAAATATTTGGTGAATAAACAAATCAATCTCCAGACTCAGAATACTCAGCTCCTAAACTATTAGGCAATCCTGAAGTGACATTTGCAGTCACAATTAATAAAAATCACATATTGCTGTGAGGCAATAAAGTCTAATATAGCAAAATAGCCTTATATAAAATATTCCAGTTTTTTTTTCAAGATTTATAGTCTTTCATCAACACAAACTACAGGTTTATAAACAGTAAGCCTGATAGTTTGTGATGGAAGTATTTTCAGGAGGACCCAAGTAGGCAGCACTCCAGGACCTCCCTAAGCCCTACTCAGCAAGGTTAATTCTTTTACCCACTTTTAGCTTTATTTCAAGCCTCACTGCTTGAAAATACCTGAAAACCAACAACCTAAATTATTCCCAAACAGGTTAACTGCCTACCCTATTATTTAATCTACACTCTTCCTTGATATGTTATGTTCCTGAGACCATGGTATAAAAATTACTGTAAACTCTTCCTAGTCCATTTCTTTATTCTGTGGTGAAAGACAGAAGAACCAAAGGTCATCTCTATATATTAACCTGTGTAAACAACTCATAGTGTTTACTGTGCTTAGGTACTATCTGTTTAGCTTTATGTCAGAGGTTTTATGGGTACAAAGGTATGTAAACGGAAGTCCACTAAGTCACTGCTACTGGTATGTTCACCTCCCAGAGTCTGTGCCCTTTCTCCCCACTTTGAAAAACTGGAGAGGGAGGGGTGAGGACATAATTTAACACTCAATATTACAATGTTATTCAAGAAGTGAACCATTATTTTTACTACATGAACTACATGAGGTAAAGTTTAACAATTTTCTTAGTTGATGGGAACACTCAGTAATAGGAACATTAAGAAGTCGAGTAAGAATTTCAAGGAGTATGGACTTAAAAGGAGGCATAGATAAAAAATTTTAAAGGCTGAAAAACACAGCCCTCACTATTTTTAAGCAGCTTTATAGTAGTATAGCTGAGGAGACATAGGCAATGTGCTACATCGTGAACCTGATAAATGCAATAGGAATTCAAAGAAATGATAGATCAGTACAGGGTGGAACAGATCAGCATTCAACACAGAAAATATTTTAGGCTTTGTGGGCCACACGGTCTCTGTTGCAACTCAACCCTGCCATTATAGCATAAAAGCAGCCATAGACAATATTTAAGTGTATAGGCATGGCTGTGTTCCAATAAACTGTACTTATGGACACTGAAATTTGAATTTCATGTGTTTCACATATCATGAAATATTAATCTTTTAATTTTTTTCCCAACCATTATGAAATGTAGAAAGCAAGCCATTACACCAAAATAGCAGCAGGCCAGAGTTGGAGCATGGGCCATAGATATCAGATGCCTGAAATAGATTAATAGTTTCAAAGAAGAGAAAGGACTTGAGTAAAACTTGAAAAAACAGACTGGATTTGGATTATAAAGAGAAGTCATTCCAGGTGTTGATTTGGGTAGAGTAGTTCCGCAGTGTAACCCTGTTGGAAAGCAGGCAGAAATAAGGTTGAAGATGTAAGCTGACTGAAGTCTCTAAGGGCAAAGGCAAGTCAGACTTGTAAAATTGCAAGCCATTACAGATTAGTCTAGAAGTAGAATGGAAGACTGGATTTGGTGGGGCACAAAGCCCAAGAGATGGACAAATACCAGAGGTCGAAGAACGTGAATTGTCATAGTGGAATTGAAAAGGGTAATCCAAGATGAAGAGTTCAGTGACTAGCTCCTAGATGTAAGAAATAAAGACAAAAGAGTCAATGTTTCTCAATGAAAAACTAACCAGTTTCAACAACAGGTGGGGTGGGGGTGGGGGAGTTCACCTGAGTTTCAGGTGGCAGTCCTTCCAAAGACAGATGAAAATTTGTTAGTAAAATGAAGCAAGGTAGTCATACAAAGATCAAACAACCTTAGAACTTTAGAAAATCATCTAAGAGACCATTTGATTTAATATTCTTATTTTATAAAGAAACATCCAAAGAACTACATACCTAGTTAATACAGAATTAAGTAGAAACCTAGGTCTCTCAATTTCCCAGGCCACAGGAATGTTAACTTTCTTTCTCTAAACAGTCAACCAAAAATGAGACCTTATCTAGGCCTGAAAAGGTTAAGTGTGGAAAGAAATGTACAAATTTGGATCTGGAAGAGGACATGATCAGCAAGAAGAAAATGAACAAACTTTAGCATATCAGAAGGCAAGGCAAGAGTTTTTCCAAGACTGTATGACAATGTCAAAAGCAGCAGTTAGGATGAATAGTAATTTCAACATATTTATGTTTATTTCTCCATAACCCCTTCTAGTACTCTAGTGTTAATACTTTCCCCCAAATCTTTCATTTTGTCTCATATGATACAACTACATTTTCATTTTTACCTTATATTTTTCTCCTTACACACCAATCCACTCTGCTCTTCTCTGTTTTTGGTCCACACTGTCATTAACTTACTTAAATGTCTTTTCTTCTTCACTTATCCCCATCCTACCCAACTTTCCAATGCTATCTCCTTTATCTAAATTCCTTTACATTAATTTTTTTAAAGCAGTATGTACTGCATGATATATAGCTCTTCTATTCTGTCCTGAACTGGCATTTAACTATTAAGGTGCCATGCTCTTTGCCCATCAAAACTATAAGCTCTTTTATAGCAGGGAGCAATATTTTATACTTCCCTGTGTAACTCACAGTGTCTAGCTGCTGAATAAAATACTAGTCCAGGAAAATAGGCTAAATCTCATCCAAAAAACTTACAGAGCAAACTATTTTTCTTAATTTCTAATATGGTTTTTCCTATTAGTTTGATAAAACGATCGAATGAATCTTCCAAGTTACCAAACAATGGTTCATACTTTTATCAGTTTCTTCACAGTTCTTTTAGAAACCAAATTTCCCTGGTGTATTTCAAACATACCTCACAAACATCTTTCAGGAACATGAACATTACTAAAACAGAATATAATGTCTCTTGCGTCAATTATATTATTAGCTATAAAAAAATAATCATGGCTCTTACAGCCCAAATAAGTAATTCTTGAAATAGTGTCTATGGAAGTTGAAGTTGTGACATTTAAAACAATCCACAGCTATCAAGAAAATTTCTATTACGCCATTTCATATTTAAGAGAATACTAAAGGCAACCTGCAGTCCTGCCAGTGTGGAAAAAGGAAAAGTTTAGTGCAGTCTTCATGAGACATAACTTTTTCCTCAATTAAAAAAGTTGTAAAACTATTATTCTAAGCTATTCCACAAATTCATTTACAAACAAGGAATGCAAATAAAATACTTCATTCCTTAAAAATCCTAACTTTTAAAAGGTCAAAATTATTTCATTTCTTCATTGTTAATTTCTGAAGTAGTTTAAATTGGGAAGAGAAGTTTTTAAAAAATTGACAAAGATACCAGGATTCTGTAACAATTATTTATTAAGGTATAACCTACCCCACTTCCTACTGCTATTAATAGTTAATGTACAAAGAATAAGACATGCTTACTTGGGTTAAAAAGTGTAGCCTAAGTATGACAACCAATTCAACTGTTATCACCTGTATTGTTAAGACTGATTCATCTGTATTGTTCAGACTGATTCTGCTTTAAATCAATCAGATCAATAGCACTATTCTTTAAAGTTAAAAGGCTAGGTAACACAGTCTTTCAATTCAGTATATTTAGTCAAAATTAATTACTTAGTTCTCCTGGAGACACACTTTTGCAAGTTTTTGGTGACCCACACTTAGCACTCTCTTACTCTGCTTTGTACTACAGATACAAGAAATGTGGTCAATTACAAAGAATGGATGAAAAAGCCAAAAATGAGAAAGTGATTTAAAATGGAAGCAAAACCTTAATCTGAAAACTCTCTAGTAGGTTATCTGTAGGATCAATAATACGTGTAAAATTACTAACTAAGAGCATTATTACAGTACAAATATACTGGAAATAACAGCAAAATATTTCTACACATTTTAATAATTAATATATCTTGTTAAACAAAATGTTTTTCCAAATAGTTGCAACTAAATCAACTTTTTGTGAAAAAAAAAAAACAATTTAAATGGATATAGCTATTTTCCTTGACGTGAATGAAATCCTTAATGCACATAAACACCCCCTAACATTCTATTCGAATTTAACATTGGCTTTAGCTTTCTTTTAAGAAGAGCCAGTCTTCCTCCCCTCCTCAAACACCTGTAGAAGGCAGCACAGGCAAAGATTGGTAAATACAGGGACGCATTTCAGTTTCACTCCTGAACATTTTTAAAGATGTTGTCGTTGTTTCCTACCTGACTACCACAAAGGACAAGGCAAATTATCGATGGGATTTAACCTTCAAAACGCGCGCACATCCATCTGAATGCCTAGTTTTGGTCTAGATTTAAAGATTTAAATTCCCATTTATTAAGCATGGCCCAAAACTAGATTTTTAATCGTAAAAATAAGTATAAGCATTCCCCACAACTTTCTCGAATTTTACGAAACGTCCTAATAGTTTGCTCTTACTTCCCTGCACCTTCTACAGCCTGAGCTACACCCAGAGCTTCCACTTCACTTCCATTTCCAAGAACGCTGTAGAGGAAGGGTGTGAGGGAGCCAGTGTGTGTATTTGTGTGTGGATAAGTACGCGCGCGCTCCCGCGCGGTTCCCCACCCCCACCCCGATACTTTTCCTTAGTGGAAACAGAGGTAGAATCTAGAGGTTATTGTGGAGAAAACTCAATATCAAAGCCTCAGCCCACTTGCAGCCAACCGATAGAACTCGGGGTTTTGGTTGCGCAGTGCAACTTCTTTCACCCTACCCTGAGCTTTAGCAGTAGATATTGGTGAAGAGAACCTAGGGAAGGGGGGGGGGGATAAGAAAAAAGTGAAAGGGCCGATCCCCTGAAAGGCGTTCAAGTTTGCAACCGAGATTGTGTTTCCGCGAATATGCGCCCACCCCTTCTCCCCCTTCCAGGTGGAACTCGTTAGCAGCAGCAAACCAAAAGACACCGCCACGTTCCTCCCCCACGTATTATACCAGACCCGGACAACCGAGGGCGGCGAACTAGAGCGGTCGCTTGCGGGGGCCGGCGCGATCCCCGGTCACCAGGCCTCCGTCGACCCCGGCCCCGTCACCTGGGGAGAAAGCGTCCCCTCCCCCCGGCCTCTCTGCCCTTCACGCCAACCGTATCACCACCCGCCACCCCCCGCAGCAGCCGCTCCCAGACCGGCCTGCGAGGACGGAGCGCAGCGCCAGGCTCCCCTCGGCGGCCGCGGGGCCCCAACCCCTTGAACTGGTTACAACCGGCGGCGGCGATCGAGCGGGGCAGCCAGCGGCTAGAGGGTCACTGCCAGGGCTAGAAGAGGGCAAGCGGGCAGGCCCGGAGGAGCGGGGGCTCGCAGGGACCTACCTAACATCGTCGTTCTCCTCCGTCTCCTCCTCAACGGCAGCAGTCCCGGCGGTGGCGGCGGCAGCGACATTCCTAGGGAGCGCTCCCGCCGCCGCCGCCTCCTCCTCCACTCTCTGCTCGCCTCTCTTCCCCGGCGCGCTCACCGAGCGTCGCGTCCCTTCAGCAACCTCCCCCCGCCCCCCAACACACACGCCCCGAAACCCCAAGCCCTACGGCTCCCGCAATCTGACAACCCACCCTCCCTCCCTCCCCGCCACCAGTGGCGGCCCCGTCCCTCCCCCCTTCCCCTGCACCCGCCGCCGCGCCGGGCTCAGTAATGGCGGCCACTCGGGCTTCCTCGCGCTGACGGATCTCTCTCCCTCTCTCCCGAACTTTACCTCAGCATCTCTCCCGGCGCGCACCGCCGGAACGCACGCGCGCGCGCCCGCGCAGCCACACACACCCGACCGGGGGCGGAGCGGCGGCACAGCCTCGACGGGGCGCGCACGCGCGCCCCCGCGCCGCCAGCCTCATAATCCCCCGCCCCCCTCACCTCGCGACGCCTCCCGCGCCGCGCGCCAATTCGGCCCCGCCCCTACCCTCGTCTCCTGGGAGCCTGGAAAGGCGCGAGCTATCGAGCCGGAGCAAGGGGAGCGAGCGCGCGGGGCCGCGTCCTCTCCCGCGCCCCGGCTCCCACATTGGCTTCTGCCCCTCCCCCTCTTCCTTTGCCTCTCCCACCCATTGGTTCCCTCTCCTACTCCATTCCTTCTCACCTTTTCCCTTTTACCCATTGGCGTGAGTATTTTTCCTCAGCTTTCCCCTTTCTATGTATTCTGCTCCTCCTCCGTACCATCCTCCACGCTTCGGAAGCTGCATACCGTGCAGCCCAGAGCGCAGTCGTCTCTGAACATTCCCTGCTTTCTCCCTTTTCTTCTTTCCGGTTTCTGGATGTAACTCAGAGCAAATCACAGTACTGTAAAGGAACCCGATACTATGTAAGCCGTTGCAAAACATGGCATGGGCACTGAGTGCTTCTCGATCCCCCACCCCCACCCCACCCCACCCCCCATCTCTAAGCATTCAAGAATTCAAGGGAGGAAAATATGCGCCCAAGCTCTTTCGCAGGGACATGTTCGCGCGTATGCGCCTGTGTGTGCAGCCAGTTTTCTGCCTAAGGATCGCTTGCCAACTAACAGACATCACTCTCCCGGGACCTGGTGCCATACTCACCCAGAAGGCAAAACTCCATCGGAGAGCAAGAAGAGTCCATTTCTCCGTGGACTCGGCAGAAGAACGCAGGCCCTTGATTCAGTCTATTCTTAGGGAAGTTGAGCGAGATGCCAAGACTTGGGGCGGGTTTTAGGGCGGCCCCAAAGCCCCTACTATCACCACTACCAGTCCAATTGTAGGAACCCCAGCCATTTGGGTTTTATTATACTACCTTAAATATATTCAATTTATTTTGAGACTTTACCTCTAGAAATTCCACGTTTGGGGATACACTAGGTTTGCGGTAAATTGTTCATCTGGGCATTGATTGAATGGTGGAGCGAGAAAGACTGTAGAAACCACTGCCTTTCGTTTTACAATTGAAGAAACTGATGTCCTGTGACTTTCCCAAGGTCATAGAATAACACAGAGGTCATAAAAAAGTTGCCAGCAAATAAAAGAATGAGCAAAACATACCCATCCGAATTTGTTAAGTCTAAAAGACAGAAGTTATTGGGGGAGAATTTCCCTCTGGGATAAGATTTATTTCTTGCTTTGAAAACAGTTTATCTTCAGTAAAGTTAACATATAAAAGGTCTTTTAAATTCAAGTTATTCTTTATTTCTTATATTACATAAGGTACTGAAGTTAGTCAAGGTTGCTTTTTAGTGTTATAATGATGCAGCTGCTGCCAACCAGAAGTACATTTATGGTCTGTCAGTAAAGCAAAACAAAGACTGCCTGTTGGTAAAAATCTGTTGGAAAATATTTGTCAGTAAATCTGTCACAATATACCAGCAGAAATTCTTTTTGTTTGTCCCATGCCACCCTCCCCTCTCATCCCTCTACTCTTAATCTTTCAAAGGTAAACTTAATAGACAAAAAGCAGAAGTGACATTTCTAATTTCTCTACATACCTCTTACTCCCTAATTTTAAAATATGCATGCAACTAAAATTGTTTACTCCAGACACTCCCTTGCATCTGAATGTTACTGAGTATAGGTTAGTAAAGTCTACAGGTATACTTCTTTCTCTCAGTTACAAATGGTAAGCAAGAAGGATGCTGAAGAAAACTTGCAATTGAAGTAATCACAGATAGAGGAGTAAAGAAAAAGGAGAGGTGGAAATTGGGGACAGAGGTCAAACCATGAAAATGTGGGACAGATGCCATAGGTACCTACACCACTTTTATAAGTTGGAAAGTTTATACATCAGAAAAACAAACCTCAAAAATACATGAAGCCAATTCAAAGGCAGAGCTATTTATTGAGTGAAATGTTAAGTATTATAGGATGCCTACCCTAAAGATACTCAAAAAATTATTTCCCTAAATAATAAAAAAATTATAATTATGGACATGTAGCAATGTAAACCAAAGTCAAATAAATCAGGACTTCTAAAGGAAACAGTAATATAAAGAAGATGTGATTTCCAGTTACAGGACATGATACTGGGGGAAAAAAAAAAAGACTTGAAATCTCATTTTTTCGTAATAAAGACACTAAAAAATAGAAAAAAACCCACAAGGTTTTCAAATGACAATTTTCATAGCTGGCATTATTTCCAGTTTTATATCATATATCTTGATTTAGGGACTCTGGAATTTTAGGACTTTGTTCCTTATTAATACTAATAGTCTAAAACTGCTTATCAGTACAAACAAGTTCTCACTTTTACCCTTTTTCAATCATTTGCTTTTCTCAAAAAGTAGAGTATACAGTCTGTTATACAAATAGAAATCTGAAAAAGGGAATTGCAGACCAAAGCTATGTGGTCGAAAATGCTTAGAAATCTACAAATAAGAGGCAACAAAGGGAGAAAAAATTTTAAAGAACAACAAAGAATAAGATGGCATCTTTTAAAAACTGATCAGGAAAAAGAAGTAACTTTAAACAGCCAACCTTCCAAAGGGGGAAATGCTGAAAAACTAAGGAATTTATTTTATATATGTATATATTACCAAGCCCTCTCAGATCTACTACTTTCCTTATCTAAAATAAAAAATGTAAGTGCTTGTTCTTCTGTGTTGGATAATTAAAATCACCTAAAGCTTGTTTCTTTGCTTACTTTGAAAAAATTAACAAAATAAGATTTCCGTGAGGCACTTTGCGTTTTTAATTTAAGTATTCTTCTTCACAAACTTCTAGTTCTTCAGCACAACCTAATGAAGTATTAACATGCATGGTCTTTTAGGATCAAAAGAGAACACAGTCATAAAAAATGTTATCATAAGCCCAGCTTCTATCAGCAATAGAAACTCAAAAACATTCAGATATTTGATGTGATATGACTTCAAAAGAACTTACCCTATAGAAGCAGTTACACCCTCTGCTGGAAATCCCTGATCATAACAACTTTGGCTTTTGTAGCTTCAACCAAGAACATAGAAAAAGCCAAGTAAAGGACTTTTCCATCCCTGATAAAATTGACCAGGACTTTTACCTGTCTGACATAAGACAAGATTTTAGAGAACAAACTACCTCAGAATAGCACCTTTATTACAGACAAAATACACAAAGAAGTTGGCGAATAATGGCAGCTATAGATAACAATAACCAAAGCTCTGAAATTTTATCTAATTTCCTACTGAATTTGACAATTTATTTCAATTGCCTATCCACAGCTCATCTCCCTGCCTAAATTTCTCTCTCCTTATCTCATATAGTTAGGACCATCATGGGGTGGGAGTAGTGGGGGAGGAGGGTAGAAGTAAAATTGGGTAGTATTCCAGCTAGTAGGCAGACTGTGGTATACCAATAGCTACCAGAGCCATTTGCTGAGTTAAGGTGCTTGAGAGCTTTCCCCAAATTTGTTTTATGGCTCAGAATGATATTTTCAATATAAAGAAGAGGTGCTAATTATATCTTGGCTTTTACCGGAGAAAATATTTTGACAAGAGTTAAGGTAATTTGTGAGCATAGGACTGGAACAAGAGGAAAGTAATGCATTGACCTTCCTGGTATTATGTCCCATAGAGCCATATTCTGTTGATTTTCCAGAATTGTATTTCAGACTGAAATCCCAAAGATGGTATCAGAGTCTAGCTTCGAAATGTCATGCTCTTGCAGCTCTGGTCCTAGGATATACTGAAATAGTGAAAGCAGCACTCTATTTGTGAATAATTAGTATTTTATAAAGATTATTTGTAATGCAGACTACTTTTAAAGGAGTAACAATTCATTCAGTTCCCACCAGCACAAATACTTTAATTAGACAAAAGTCTTCAAGTTATTTCCTCTCACAAAAGGAGGTATTGTTGGGCCATCTGGACACTCCACTGAGTTTTTATGAAAGATCGCAGCTTGAATTTAATCAACCCCAATAAGGTTAACCCCATAAAGCTAAAAAATAATTGCAAAGGTTGCTAACTGAAGGATTTGGATTCTATCTTTGAAATTACCCGTCATTTGCAAATCATTACAATGGGAAACAGGAACTTAAATTGCTTGACTATTTACAAGACCATAATTTTTGTGAACTTCCCTTATTCTTTCTTGTCAGACCATATTTGGGTTGTGAGCTCCTCTAGGTAGAAATCACAAATGAATTTTTGGCCCTATGCGATACTAGAAGATAATTAGTAGAAAGTTCAACAACTGTTTGATGATAATAATATGAAATACTCTAGGTTATGGATTTCTGTGGATTTATGGCTAAAAGAAGGCTTTAGATTATACTTTGAAGTGCCAGCTGAGATAATCACTTTAGAAAACACAAATTATTTAAATAAACTGCTGAATTAGCCTGTGAAAGTTAAGTTAGATGTCCTTCCCCAAGCACAACCCACACTTCTCCACATAACATATATAGTAAGTAAATGTGAGTTACTAGCAACAAATAGAACAATGGGTCTGAAACATCAGGGAACATTCTAAAGGAGTGGCACAGCATAAGAGTTTCTGGAATCAATAATAAGTTGGCTAATCACTTCACAATTAAGGTTTTGTCAGTTTTCCCTATTATGATAAACTACAATACATGATAAATGTTTGCTTTGCCAATTAATGCTTCTGCATTTTCTTCAAAAAGCTTCTCAATTTTTTTTCTGTGATTTTTCTGATGGGCACACAGCTTATTTATTTCAAAAATATCTATTACTTGATTGGGTATAATAGTACTCATCTTTCCCCAACTAGGTTTCCCATGCCCCTTCAGTGCAATCCAGGACAGGGCAGTACTATATATTTCTTTTGTTTCTAGCTCTGGTTCCTATAGGAATGGACATTAAATAACTATTTTTATTCTTTCCCAGAAAAGCAAATAAATTAGGAATTCTGATATTTTACAAACATAAAACAACATAAAATAGAAGTAGCAAACACTCATAAAAAGCTATATCTATATGTATCCTATAAATCAAATTCTTATAAAATTAAATTTAAATGTAGGCAATTATTCAAAATGACACTTTAAAAATATATTTATTGAGGTGGAAAAATATCCATAATATTTTCTTTGGGAAAAAAAATCAGGTTATAAAGCAATAAAGGCAGTATGATTCATTTTTGAAAAAAGAAAATGTTTTGAAAGCAAGACAACAATATTATTGACTAATATGTTCATGGAGAGTCAATCTAGATGATGGGATTATAGCTAATGTCTATTTTTTATTTTTTTCCATGAAATACTAAAATGATTATTGTTTTAAGCCACCAGATTTTGGGGTAATTTGTACTGCAACAATAGTTCACTTGAACAGGCAGACAGGCGAGTACAAACTAAGCTGGTCAGTGGTAGATACAGGTGTTTTTTTTTTCTTTTTAACTCTTTTTTTTTTCATTAGAGAATTTGTCGATTCAGAGAAGTTATAGATTTGCAGAAAATTCATGCAAAAAACGCAGAGTTCCCATATGAACCGCCCCCCCCAAATGCACATTTTTTCCTTTAATTAACACTTTGCATTAGTGTGGACTTTGTTACAATTGATGAAACATTATTATTATTATACTATTTAACTATAATCCATAGTTTACATTAGGATCTGTTTGTGTTGCACAATCCTATGGTTTTTAAAAATGTTTACTCTAAACATATAGCTAATGTATGTTTTATTCTTTCTGCTTTTCTGTATTTTCTCATTTTTCTTGTGTAATAAAAGTTTGAATATAGAGGGGGTAAAAATTGAGGAAGAGAGACAATTGTGTAAAGCAGGCTGAGGTAAACTGTCTTGAAGCATTTCAACCTAACTCATGTATCTCTTTATTTTCCTTTTTCTCTTCCCTTTTCTTCTCTCCTTTCTTTATTCCCTCTTACTCCTACTTTAGATATTTCTTCCTCCTTCCTTTATGTTTATTTTTTAAACTCTTCATCTTCTTTTCCTTCTCTCTTAATTATCTCTTGGGCCTTTTACAGGCCACCTTGGGCATTGCCTGGTTTCATTGGAAGCAAATTCTGATGTAATGGAATGAAATTGTCTAGGCAAACATATTACTGCCATCACTACATTGTATTGCCCTTAATGCTTTTTTTTTTCCAAGTTCTTATAGACCAAAGTCTGAGACATATACCAAGCAAAAAACATGCATTTTATTATATGAATGACAATTTTTACCCAGATATATCTGCCAGTAGCATTGCCTATGTTGCCACTGGTCTCATAGTAGAGTCTATTTTTGAACTCCATTTTGGCACTGTGACTC
>PVKY010009525.1:0-13254 GCA_004027775.1 Bradypus variegatus
GACAGACCTACAAGGTAATTTGGATCAACATCCCTCCTTTTTTTAGTTTCTTTTATTCTACTTGGGATCCTTCTTTTTTGTTAATCTGATATGATTGACTTATCTAACATTTTTCAAATTTTAATTTTGTAGTATTTACTGAGCAGATTATTAGGACTGTATTAAGATGAGTTGCAACAAATTATGAACTAAATAGAAATTAATGGTCTTTTAATCATTCTATGAAGAGTTAAATGAGGGTAGGTGTTAAAACATGCATTTATGTACTCCTACTTGCTTCTACTTAAAAGCTCATTGGTGTGCAATCTGCATAATTATGCCTTCAGTATCTAGTTTTATTTTGAAATATACGCTAAACAAATATTTTTTGGGTACAAACCAGGGCCAGGCAGAGAGGTGAACAAGACAGTGAACTCCCTCCTTTATAGAGCTTATATTTTAGAAGTCAATAAAAATGAACCAATAAACAATGTGATTTTAGTTAGTGACACATGCTAGAAAGAAAATGAGCAAGGTAGGAGATAGGGCCTGGGGTGGATAGGCTGGGAAGGCTATATGTAGGTAGGATTGTTAAAGCAGGTCCTCTGGGGAAGTGCCATTCAAACAGTGACCTGAATGATAAGAAGGAGCAAGCCCTACCAGGATACTAGAAGAGCATAAAGATGCTGAGGCAGGAACAAACATCACATGCTCATGACACTGCAAGAAGCCAACGTCCGGGGGAAGAGGGAGAGGAGAATCATTCAATCAATCAATCAATCAGAGGCAAGGTTTTATAGGCATTTTAAAAGTATAACAGGAAGTCTTTGAAAGATTTTAAAAAAGAGCATAATGTGATCTGGATTACATTTTTAAAAACAACTTAGACTTCTGTTGGGGAGAATGGATTGTAAGGGGGGCAAGAGTGGAAGTAGAAAACTCAGTGAGGAGGCTATTAGAATAGTTCAGTTGAGACATGGACTAGAGTGGTAGAGGTGGAATTGGTTAGAAGGGATTGAATTTGGGATATATTTTAATTTGTTTAGGTTAGATTTGGAGAATGAGGGAAAAAGGAATCAAAGATGACTTCTAGATTTTTGGCATGAGCAACTATATGGTGCCATTAATTGAGATGGGGAAAATGGTTTGGGGGAGAAACAGGTTTAGGCAATAAAATCAAGTGTTTGCTTTTAGACATGTTAAATTTAACATGAGTATCAGACAATCAGGTGAGATGTTGAATAGTTATTTGGATACTAATCTGGAGCTCAGGTAAGAAGTCAGGGCTGGAGATAAAATGTGTGAATCATAAGTATATAAATAAATGACCATGGTACTAAGATGAAATTTCCTAGGAAGTGAGGTTGAAAAAGAACAGAAGAAATCTCAGGGCTGGTTGCCAGGATTCACCAAATTTTAAGTCAGGAAGAGAAGGGAAGCCAGCAAAGGAGACTGGAACGGAGTGACATTGATGTCAGGAAGCCAAGTTAAGAGAGCTTTGAGAAGAGAATGGCTAGCAGGGTCAAGTATTTCTGTGTCTGTGTTATCCGTTAGTAGTAACATTATTAGGTATTCAGTAATTTAACCTTTCTACTTATTATATTAAGGTAGTTTAGGATTTTTTTGTACTGTGACATCTTAAAGTAACAGGAGGTCTGAAAAGTCTAGTCTTAGACTTATTTTGTATTGTAAATCAACATCTTTTTTCTTTTTTAATTTAGGGGACCTCACTAAGCAGCTGCCTATCATGGTGGTGGGGGAACACAAGGACAAAGTAATTCAGTGTAGATGGCACACCCAGGATCTTTCCTTCCTGTCATCCTCTGCAGACAGAACTGTAACTCTCTGGACTTACAATGGTTAGAGTACACTTGAAGTCGGTCTATGCAGCGAAAGCACAGAGACTTAAGACTACTGAGTTGTGAAAATTACCAATTTGAAGAATATAGATTGACCAGGAAAGTAACATAGCACGAGGAGGCCCCTTATTACCATGTATCCTACTGATAAGAGGTGTTGGGTGATCGTGTTCTGTGGTGCTTTCAGTCTTCCATGTGAGCTCGTGCTGCTGTGACCTGCTATATGTAGTCATATAGTCTTGCCAAAGTCTGCAGAAGAGCTCTTTTGTTGTCAGTGTGCTCTCCAAGTGAAGGTGGACAGTGTGTTTACAGTTTAGTATTAAATGCATTCCTTGGTCTTTGCCTAAATAAGTTTTCTATACACATTGATATTGAATTATACTTTAAGCATACTATTACATGTAATGCAACCATGCCCTACACATATTCAACGTAAGTGTTCAGAAATTACTTTTGCTCTTCTCACAATCCCATGATATGGTATCATTCATCACCTACAGGTCAGAATTTTATCTCTTTCTCAAAATTTACATGGTTGTTTTTGCTAGGTTCATTATGGAGTTTAAAGATGGATATAAAACAGCTTCTTAGTTCATTAGGTGGTATAGGCCTTTTCTTTTTTCTTAAACCAGGGATATATTTACTATTTTGTTACATGACAGGCCACAAAGTAAACATGTTTGCTTCAGAAACTTGTTAATTTTTTGAATGCAACAAGATATCTCTGTTCTAAACTGTACTGTAGAAGCAAGCAGAGCAGCTGCAGATAAGTGATATAACACTTGATGGTACAGTAAATATACCAGATAGCATTTTTCCTCTTAAAAAATAAAAACAAACATTAAAAACTTTGCCATAGACCATAGCATGGCTTGAAATGCTATGTCTGCATGATAATTTAAAATGGAAAATTTAAACTTTGCACTCCAAAAGCTTATTTGGGTTTTGTTTTCTTGCACTGTTTTATGTAACGCAGAATAACGATTTTAGTTCTACAGCATTGTAGATCCTAACATTTATGTATCTTTATTTTCATATTGTACAGTAATTTTACTTTAAATTATTAAATAGGCTATCTTATTTATTTTAAATGCAGTTGAGTTGGTTCTAATTATTGAACTGTCTGTGCACTGTATGTAGCAAGCATTTTTAATCTATTGTATACAAGTGGAAAGGGTTTTAGAAGTGTAACTGTGCTTTTATTTCAATAAAGACCTCTTTACACCTGTTTTAGTTTCCCTGGCTGCTAAAACAAATACCGTACAAACCATACAATAGATTAGCCAATCTAATCTATTAACAACAGTTTTTTGTCTAGAAATCTAAAATCAAGGCATCAGCAATGCAATGCTTTCACTCCAAAGACTGTGGGATTCTGGGGATGGTCATCAGTGATCCTTGTTCCTTGACTTTTCACATGGCAGTATATATGGTGGCATCTTCTTTCTCTTCAAGGGTTTCTGTTTATTTCCAGCTTCTGGCTGCTCCCTGTGGCTTCTTTTTTTGTGCCCCATTTCCCTTTCTGAGAAGGACTTCAGTAATATTGGAATAAGGCTCACTCTCATTCAGTTTGTGCACACCTTAACTAATAACATTTTCAAAGGTCCTATTTACAAAAGGGTTAACATCCACAGGACTGGGAGTTAGGAACTGAACATGCCTTTTGTGGGGCACATAATTTTTATTCCCAATAATCTGCCCTCTGGACTCCTAAATGACATGTTCTTCCCACATGCAAAATACAATTTATTGCATCACAACATCCCGAAGTCTTACATCATTTCGGTAACAATGCTAAGTACAAAGTCTCATCAGAATCAGTTATGGGTTTGGTCTGTCCTGGGGCAAAATATCTTGACCCTGGACCTGTGAAATTTGGAAAATAAGTTAACCTGGTTCCAATATACAGAGGTGGGACAGTCATGGGATAACCATTCCCATTCTAGAAAGGAGACACTAGAAGGAAAGTGGTTAATGGTTCCCAAACAATTTCAAAACAAAGTAGGGCAAATTTCATTAGATTTCAAGGTCTAAGAGTCACCTGTGGATCCATGTCTTGTTCTCCAGGCCTGATGGAGTAGCAGCCCCACCCTTTCTAAGCACTTGTGCAGTGGCAATGCTCTCCCTGAACCTGCAGCCCACACCCTCTCTGAGCATTGGGGTGGCAGCATGCTCCCAGAACAACAGGAGCAAGGCCCATCTCCACCTCCAAACCCCACTGGGACAGATGGCCTGCCCCCTGCAAGCACAGGAGCGGACCTGCTCTTTCCACATGTCGGAATAAGCCTGCTCTCAGCCCAAGATGCCTTCAGTTCAGACCTCAGTTTCTATGATTCTGCCCTTGAAGTCATTCTTAATTCCTTTCTCTGTCCCTTTCAGTCCAAGATGGCAGAAGAACTTTCCACAGATCCTCCTGGATAACTGCATTTCCAATCCTGACTTCCACTGAGATGGCTGACTTGATTTTTGTTCAGCCACATCCTCTTTTAAGAGTAAAGGGTTGTTGTTCAGCTAAACCCTCATGTGGAACTGTTCTTCGGAGTCTCACCAGAAGCTCAGGGAGGTCCCTGATAGAGCTGCTCTGACCCTAGTCTCAGAGCATACTATTTGGATAGGCTGAGAATTTTTTCAAATCATTAATTGCTGGTTTCTTTGTACTTGAAAGTTCAGTTCTTAGCTTATCTCATTCCTCTCACATTTTCCTGTAAGCTGCAAGGAGAAGTGAGGCTGTACCTTTTGCACTTAACTTAGAAATCTCCTCAGTTAAATATCCAAGTTCATTACTTATAAATTCCACTTTCAAGCAACATCAAAACACAATTTTGCCAAGCTCTCTGCCACTGTATAACAAGGATCACCTTTCCTCCAACTTCCAATAATTCATTCACCATTTCCTTCTAAGCCCACATCAGAAGTGTTTTAATGTCCTTATTTCTATCCACAGTCTCTTCAAAGCAATATAGGCCTTTCCTATCAAGTGCCTCACAGTTTTTCCAGCCCCTACCATCACCCAATTTCGAAGCCATTTCTATATTTTTAGGTATTTATCATAAGCAGCAGCCTACTGCTTCCCTGCTGTGAAAATAAACACCATACAATAGATTGGCTTAACAACTGGAATTTATTGACTCATGGTTTTGAGATTAGGGGAAGTCTGAAATCAAGGAATCAGCACTGTGATGCTTTCTCCTCAAAAACTGGCATTCTGGGGCTGGCTGCCAGCCATCCTTTGTCCTTGGCTTTTCTGTCACATGGCAATGCACATGGCAGAGTCATCTCCTTTCTCTTCAGGATTATGTTGACTCCCAGCTTCTGGCTGCTCCCTGTGGCTTATTTTTGTGTTCAATCTCCTCTGCTTATAAGGACATGGCTATGTTAATTTAAGCTTAGTCTCATTCCGTTTGGGTACATTTTAACTAACGACATCTTCAAAAGTCCTATTTACAAATGGGCTCACCCCCACAGGACCAGGAATTGGGGTCTGAACATGCCTTTTGTGGGGGACATGATCCAATCCCCAACACCTAAAACTATTCCCATTTCTCATTATCTATTATTTTCAATTTAGCGTGTTATTTTTCAAATTTACTTGGAGAACATGTGGTCCAATGAATGAACCTTGTAATCGATTTCTTATGTTTCTTTCTAAAGTTCATCCCACTAAATTGCTTTTTAACCCTTGACAAATGCATAACTTTCACATGCATTTTACTTCTATTTCTTTTATCCAAAATTTTGGGAAACTTTACTGATATATTGTGAAAGCTGATTAATAAAATTCTGGAAAAGTGTATAAATTCTAAGACTAAAAATATGTTGAATTGGGTGCTTTAGAAAGAAATAAAATCTAGTCAACTTATGGTATTCAACAGGTAGTTTTCCTACATGGCAGGCACACAGAAGATAATTCTGCTAAAAAAGGGCACAGTCTCTTCTTCTGGCTTACTTTGATGCTTTGATGCTTAATATCACATTCTAGCAGGTTATTAGGGTTAAGTTTAAACCAGGAAAAAGGACAATTTCTGGATATAGACCAGCTCAACTTCAGGTTAAAAAGTTCATAAAATAATGTACTCCATCTTCATCACTGTCAGAGAGAAAAATTTTTAAATTTTCGTAGATATGGGGTATGGAATTCATTTCTCTTCCTGGAGTGCATTAGGTAATAAGCAACAGAAAATACCTTACTTATTTCAATAAATAACTATGCATGTCCTTTTTTACTGCCTTCTACACGTAATAATAGAGGTCAGTAGATTCTTGGAGGTTCCTGTAAAACAATGAGAGGACTGAAATATCCTACACTCTGAACACTTCTTCCTCTGTTGGGGGTGACACAAAGAGCGGTGGGAAGACAATGCAGAAGTTAACTCGATCTCTTCGGGAGCTCCAGAAGTGTTATTTGAGTTTTATTTTTTAAATGTTCAAATTAAAAAAAATTATAATAAGCAACATGCATTCAACTATATTGAAATACATTCCAAAAAATTTTAAAAAATTTTAATGTTAATGGCAGTTAACTTTCGTGTACACCCCTGTATAAAACTTCTCGTCCTCTCCTCTTTGAAGAGTTTCCTGAGATTGCCAGGCCAGCAGTCAAGGACAAAAATAAAACAAATAGAACTTAATATTTCAACTCCTTTCATAGTGTGCAATCTCCCTGCCCCCCAAAACAGAACTATTTGGTCACCCCTTATCCTCATTTTAAAAAACGCTCAAAATAGATTTCCGGTTTTCACTGCAAACGTTACGCGTTCGAATTTATAAAATAAACTAATAGCAACAAAACACGCCTCGTATCCGTTTTACACATTTGGGTTCCAAGCAGATAAAAAAAAACCTAATCTAAAACACGCCATCAGACTGGCTCCGCCCTCTCAGCGGAGCCAATCAGCCGCGCGCACCCTTAGGGAGCGCAGTTGCGTGCCTAACGCATCGATGGGTTGGTGCGAGAGGCCTGGCGCTCGCTGAAGCGCTAGGTGTTTGGGTCAGCAGCTCGCCGTTTTCTCCTGAGGGCTTGGGCCGGTGTCTTCCTTGGAGAGACCACTCGGAGACCGGGACGTGAGTCCGCGCGGTTGGGCGTGTTTGTACGGCGGGCGGTGCTGTGGGGGGCTCGGCGGATCCCTTGGTCGGCTGTGCGGGAGCAGAGGGAGGCCGCGGACGCCGCCCGACGTGGGGGCCGTGCGTGCGCCCTGGGGTGATTTCAGAAGGCTTCATTTACTGTATGGGCCGGCGACCTCCCTTCTTATCTCTCGGGCCGGTTGGCCGCCTCATCTCTGGTCGTTACACGGGTGCTGTTGGGTTACACGGTTCAAAGAGCGGCCTAGGGAAAGGGGACAAGCGCAAAGCAAGACGCGAGCGAACGCTGCATTTTGCTGATCTCGACTATGTCTAAAACTTTAAATATAATTTAAACAAATACCGTTAGCAAAATGGCGCGAATTTAGTTGTAATTACATTGTTAAAACCCGAAGTCTTAATTTGAGTGTAAAAAGTTAGAGATACTATAAGCCTGTACATTTATCACTGGGTGGTGGTGAAAAACAAGTCAAGTTTTCTCTGGAGCCGTCTTCAGACTGTCATCCTCGCCATCATCTGGGAACTGATTAGAAATGCACATTGTCAGGCCCCAATTCCCTACCTACAAAATCAGAAACTTTGGGTTGGGGCCCAGCAGTCGTTTTCCACAAGTCCTTCAGGTGCTTCAGATACAAACTCAAGTTTGAGAGCCGCGGCTCCGGGGAACTATATACACGTGAACTGAACAGTAAGCTCCTGACTTTTATGCCGTGGTCCATCCAAGTTAATACCCAATTTGACTTAATTATACAAGTTTAGTCTTGCCTTTTCCACTAAGACGGCTAAATTCGTTGAACTTTGTAGTCTGCCGTCTTCTCCTTAGCAGCGGGCAGTCTACCTGGAGATCTGTCTTCTCTGATAGCCCAACAGTCTGTTAAAACCCTCTCTCCCGCTGGCGGTTTGGTATGCTGAGCCCTCTATCTTGGGGCTTGCTCTTATGAAGCTTGTTACTGCAAAGGAGAAGCTAAACATGCTTATAATTGTGCCTAAGAGTCTCCCCTTGAGTACCTCTTTGTTGCTCCGATGTGGCCCCCTATCTCTAGCTTAGCCAACTCGCAGGTGAAATCACTGCCCTCCCCCCTAGTTGGGACCTGACTCCCGGGGGTGTAAATCTCCCTGGCAACGCAGGATGTGATGCCCGGGGAGTAATCTAGACCAGACATGGTGGGATTGAGAACAACTTCTTGACCAAAAAGGGGATAAGAAATGAAACAAAATAAAGTGTCGGGGGCTGAGAGATTTCAGATGGAGTCTAAAGGTCACTCTGGTGGGCACTCTTATGCACTATATAGATAACCCTTTTTAGGTTTTAAGGTGTTGGAATAGCTAGAAGAAAATACCTGACACTACCAAACTGCAACCCAGTTACCTTGACTCTTGAAGATGATTGTATAACAATGTAGATTACAAAGGGTGGCAGTGTGATTGTGAAAGCCTTGTGGATCACATTCCCTTTATCTAGTGTATGGGTGGATGAGTAGAAAAATGGGGACAAAAACTAAAAAATAGGGCGGGGGGAGGATGATTTGGGTGTTCTTTCTTTTATTTTTTCTTATTTTTACTTTTTCTGGTATAAGGAAAATGTTAAAAAAATAGATTGGGGTGATGAATGCACAGCTATATGATGGTACTGTGAACAATTGATTGTACACCACGGATGATTGATACGTGAATATATCTCAGTAAAACTATTTTTTTTAAAGTGTATTTTGAACCTCAAACACTAAAAAATAAAAACAACCCTTGCTCTCTTTTTCTGATTCCCACTATGTAAGAGACATGGATCCAGCAGTTCCTCCTCTCCACCCTCTCCAAATCCCATCCTCTCTGAGGGACACTTTAGCTACCACTAGCACCATACCCTAGAGAGGCATCTTAGGGGTATAAGAGCATGATCTGAGCTGATCTGGGCTCTACCACCTACTAGCTGAGTGACTCTCGAGTGTGCTACTAGTTTTCCTAATCTATAAAGTGAAAATAAAAATAGTACATTATGATTAAATGAAATTAGTGCATGGAACAGTGCTTGGCACACTGTAAGTACTCTAATATCAGTTATAATTAGTATCAAAGCCAGAGGCAGGTGAAAATAGTATAAAATAGTGTTAAAAATAGTAGGAACTGGGGGAGAGGCTAGTATATGTTGACAAGTAGTAGAATGACCTAGGTGCTACCATTCAACTAAACCAACATAGGTTGGTTATTTTTTTTCTTGACACTTTGCTACTCAGAATGTGATCTATGGGCCAACATCGCTGGTGCAAGCAGGAGCTTGTTAGGAATGCAGAACTTCAGACCTACTGAATCAGAATCTGTTTTTTGTTTGTTTTTGTAAAGTAACAAATGCATTTATTTGGGGTCTTAGAATTGCACTGGGGGAGCACAGATTCAGGTAGCAACCTAAATTGTGTCCCTAATTGGGGCTGTCATCTAGGGTTTTTAAAGGGAAAAAGAGGAATAAAAAAGCAATTGATTAGGGTGAGAATCTTAGAAATAGTTGTCTTTTGTTTTTGTTTTTTTTTTTCCAGAAAGAGAATCTACTTAGGTTTCGCTGATAACGTTTAGTTTTATGGTGATATAAGGGCAGGAGTGGCATAAGGACCTTTCTCTATGCATAGCTCTCTGACTGTATTGTAAGTCTCTCTTTTTAAAATATTATTTTTTATTTGTGAAGTTGTGGGTTTATATCATGTGTAAAATACAGGATTCTCATACACCGCCAACACCTTGCATTGGTGTGGAACATTTTTTACAGTTGATAATAGCACTTTTTTTGTAATTGTGCTAATTTTTTAAATAGGGCTTTCCTTTGTTATAATTGATAAAAAAGTATTATAATAGTACTATTAGCTATCATCCATAGTTTACATAAGGTGTATTTTTTTCTATATACCATGCGCTTATTAACACTTTGTGTTAGTGTCATACATTTGTTATAATTCAAGAAAGTACATTCTTATCCTTGTCTTATTAACTGTAGTCCAGTGGGGTTCACTGTGCTATACAGTCCTATGTTTGTTTTTCATAATTCAGTTTTAGTGGCATATATTCACATACCATTCAGTCATCCACAGTGCACAATCAGTTGCTCACAGTACCATCATATAGTTGTGAGTCCTATGTTTTAACTTTTAATTTTTATTCTATTAACATATATGGCCTAAAGTTTCCCTTTTAAACCACATTTCACCTGTATAATTCATTGCTGTTAATTACCCTCACAATAATGTGCTGCCATCCTTTTCAAACCTTTAAAATCAACCTAAAATAGAAATTCCGTACAAAATAAGCATCAACATCCCAGTCTTTCCACTGATAACCTATATTCTAGAGTCTAACTACATGAGTTTGCTTATTATAATTAGTTCATAATAGTGAGATCATACAGTATTTGCCCTTTTGTGTCTGGCTTATTTCATTCAGTATTATGTCCTCAAGGTTCATTTTTTCACACTACTCTAAGCCACTCTCCCCTGTCTTTTTCTTTCAACCTGTAGAACTTCCCTTAGTAATTTCTGTAGGGCAGGTCTTTTGTTGTCGACAGAGTCCCTCTATTTCTGTTTATCTATGAATGTTTTAAACTTTTTAAAAAAGTTTTTTAAACTTCATTTTTGAAGGACAGTTTTACTCAATAAAGAATTCTGGGCTGGCAGTTTTTCTCTTTTAATACCTTAAATATATCATACCACTGCCTTCTTGCCTCTACAGTTCTGATGAGAAATTGGTACTTAGTCTTATTGAGGATCACTTGTATGTGGATGAACCGCTTTTCTCTTGCTGGTGTCCTCCTGCCTCACTGGCCACTCTCTGGCAGTATCTCTTGCTGTCTTCCTGTGTTCGTCTTTCTGACTACTAAATGTTGGCAGGCTCCAGGACCCAGTCTTTTGTCCTCATAGTAGATTTCTTTAGGTGATCTTATCTAGGTCAAGGCTTTAAACTCCATCTATATCCTTATGATCTCAAGTCTATTTCTGTGGTTCCACTTCTTTCCTTAGCTCCACACTGCCTCTTGGATATCCAGTAGACAGCTCAGATTTACTAGGTCCAAAACAGAACTCTTCATTTACATGAACTTGCTATCTTTCCTCAAGCCTCCTGTAATCTTGCCCATTCTCCCACCTGCTCAGGCCACAAGCCTAGAAGTCATTCTGAATTTTCTTTTATCTTTACTTCTTGCATCCAGTTTAATCAGTGATTTCTGCAGTGTATTTCTGTATTAGGTAGCACAAGATGCTGTAAAAAAAAATACTTGCCCCCAAATCTCAGTGACTTACCATAAAAGAAATTTATTTTTTGCTCACATGAAAGTCAAAGATGTGTTCCACTTTATGGGCAGTCTTCCATTTGGTCATTTAGGGACCAGCCTCCTTCCTTAGTTTGGCTCTGTCTTCTAGAAGCTGCATTCCTTGGTGGATAGGTAGAGCCAAAGAAGGATCACATGTGGGAGAATTTTATAAGCCAGATCTAGATGTGGTAAATATTCCTTCTACTCCTTAATTAAGTTCTATTGGCCTGAACTTAATTGTCACCTGGCCCTTTGGCCAAACTTAATGGGTGGAGAGGCTGGGACACAAAGTAGCTATGTGTCCAGAAAGATGAAATATGCTTGGTGTTCTGTGAGCTGGTCTTTGCACACGTGTTAGAGTTTACCTACAAATTTTCTGAATCTGATCATTTCTCATTGCTGACCTTTGCTGCTATCTTAGTTCATGCCACCTTCCCCGCTCAACTGGACAACTGCAGGTCTTCCCATCTAGACTTGCTGCATTTGTTCCATCATTTCAATCTCCATATAGCAGCCAGAGTAATTTTTTAAAATGTAAACCAGCTTCTATCACTTCCCTGCTTAAAACCCTCTAATGCCTCCCTGTTAAACTTAGAATAAAAACCATACTCCCTACTGTAGGCCAACCAACCACCCCCACCCTCACCCCCCACCTCATTCACTAAACTCAGGCATTCTGGCTTTCTTGCTATTTCTTTAATGCTTCAAGTTTATTCTGCACTCAGGGCATTAACACTTGATATGCTCTCAGTTTGGATGTCCTTCCCTTGAATCTTCTTATGGTTAGCTTGTCATTTTTCTGCTTAGATGTTGTTTTGGTTAACTCCTGCTGGGTAACAAACCACTCCAAAGATTAGTAGCTTTAAACAACCACTTTACTATCTCTCAGGAGTCTGTGGGTTTATGGGGATTGATTGGACTCAGCTGGATATTGGCTGGGGCTGCACTTATCAAGGAGTTGGGCTGGAACCATCCAGATGGTTACTCACATGGCTCCAGTTGATGCTGGAACTCGGGAGCACATGCACATGGCCTCTCCACGTGGCTTGGCCTTCCATCTGGGAGCTTTATTCCAAGAGGGGGCATCCCAGGAGCAAGCATTCCAAAGGGGTAAAGTAGAAGCTGCCAATCCTTTTATAGGCTAGGCCTGGAACCAACACAGCAATAACTCTTTGTTTCCCCACTCCCTGGTAACCTGTAATCTATTTTCTGTCTCTATGAATTTGCATATTCTAGTTATTTCTTATAAGTGATATCATATAATATCTCTCCTTTTCTGTGTGGCTTATTTCACTCAGCACGATGTCTTCAAGGTTTACACATGTTGTAGTATGTATCAGAACTTCATCCCTTTTATGGCTGAATAATAATCCATTGTATAGATATACCACATTTTGTGTATCCATTCATCTATTGAAGGACTGGGGTTGCTTCTGCCTTTTGGGTATTGTAAATTATGCTGTTATGAACATGAGGTAGAAATATCTGTTCAAGTTCCTGCTTTCATTTCTTCTGGGTGTATACTTAGAAGTTGGATTGCTGGGTCATATGATAGTTCTATGTTTAACTTTTTGAGGAACTCTCAAATTGTATTCTCATATGGCTGTACCATTTTGCATTCCTACTAGCAGTATTCGAGGGTTCCCATTTCTCTGCTTCCTCACCAACAATTATTTTCCATTTTTTAAAATAATAGGTATCAAATAATAACTCACTGTGGTTTTGATTTGCATTTCCCTAATGGCTAGTGATGTTGAACATCTTTTCATGTGCTTATTGGCCATTTATGTATCTTCTTTGGAGAAATGTCCATTCTGCTCCTTTGCTTATTCTCCTATCACTCTTTTTTTTATTTTTTTATTTTTTTATTTTTTCCTATAGTTTTATAGAGTTATATTCACATACCATACATTTATCCACAGTGTACAATCAGTTGTTCATAGTATCATCATAAAGCTGTACATTTATCACCACAATCAGCAATCCTGGACACCTTCATTAGCACACATACAAAAACAACAAGCACAACAACCCAAAGTGAAAAAGGACAAT
>PVKY010009526.1:0-13257 GCA_004027775.1 Bradypus variegatus
TAGAAACTAAAAAGGAATATCTATGTAATGATAAGGATAGCCTCGAGTGACCTCTTGACTCTGAAATCTCTCAGCCATGGAAGCTTTTTGTTTCATTTCTCTTCCCCCTTTTGGTCAAGAAGACTTTCTCACTCCCATGATGCCAGGTCCAGGTTCATGCCTGGCAGTCATGTCCCTTGTTGCCAGAGAGGCTTACACCCCTGGGAGTCACATCCCACGTAGCGGGGTGGGCAATGTATTCTAAGTATACATTATGCCTACTTTCTTTGTGTTTATGCCTACTTTCTCAATTCTAATCATTTTCCTTTCTTCCTTAATCAAGCTTTGAGGATTATTTTCATGTTATTTTTCTTCTCAAAGTACCAGATTTCAGATTGATTTTTCCTGTTTCCTAGTTAAAATGTTTTTCTATTTCTTCAATTTCAACTTATAACTTTATGAATTGCTTAAGGTTCTTTTGATTTTTTTTTGTTTTTGTGTTTTTAAATTTCTTACATTCTAAATTGTTTTAATTTTAACTTGAATTGACAAAGGCATGTAAGTTTCTTAATTAGCATGACTTTTTCTATTAGCATGACTTTTTCTGATATGAATTTTGTGTAGTGTTCTTTTAATTGATTTCCACAGAATTTATAATTTCTCTTTTGATCTCTCCCTTATTGCAAGGGTATTCTAGGATTCTATATTTTAATTTTTAAGTGGTTAGGGTTTTGGTCATATTTTGCTATTTATTTCTAATTTTATTGGATTATGATGAAAGAATGTGGCCTATAAAATCTCTACATATTAGAATACTCAAAAATGTTCTCTTAGGGAACATACATTCTCAATTTTCTGAATTTTATGTGGACATAAAAACTACATATTCTACTTATGCCAATTTAGAGTTTATATATATTAAATCAAGATTATTGTTTGTTGAGTAGCTAAAATATGAGTCCATATTTAATTTTTTGTTTAGTAGTCTGAAAAATTTTGAAAGATATATATTGAAATCTTCCTTATAATTTTTAAACATCGAGTTCTCTGTATTTCTAATAGCTTTAGCTTTACACGTTTACCTGACATACTGTCTGGGGGATACAGTTTATGAAATAGCTTCTTCGTAGATTGCACCTACCCTAACTTAAAGTCAACTGGCTATGGACTTTAATCACAGCTACAAAACTTTCATCTCATCTATACAACTTCACGGGAACACCTATATTAGCATTTAATTGCATAACTGTAGCCTATGAAAGATGATGTATCAAACTGACCACCACAGGGACATGAGTCCTTCCTTCCTGTAGGGCCTGGGTAGCATATTACAGCATCCACTACAGATGGGCTGCTAGTTTTCTTTGGTGGCCTCCTGAGGTTCAGGCCTGTTGTTGGAATATCACAAGAAGCAACAGTTGCAAAAACAGTGGATGTTGGAGCAGTGTCATCACTGTGGGCCAGCGGTCTGACCATCCCTTGGGGGCAGCAGATTTCTGCAGGTAAACTCCTCCCAGCACCTGCTTGTAGGGTCCTGCATTCGTTTCCTCTATCATGACCCCTGTCATGCCCAAGGCCTCACACAGGCACCCACAGACCCTCAAGGGCCTGTCTGACTTGGGACAAATTGATTAGAGCTGGTAGCAGAAGGTGTCAGCCAAGAACTACCAAACATAGCTGCAAGGCAACAAAGGCATTATTTGGGGTCTTAGAATTGCAATTCAGAGAGCAACCCAAATCCTGTTCCATCTTGGTATTTCCAGGCAAGGGTTTTTAAAGGAAAAGAAGATTGGACAAGTTGTTTGTGGTTGGTGGATATTTGGGGTAGTCCAATTGTCCTCCGGGTTAGATAGTTCACTGAGTTCTTTTTTTATTCTGTGGTTTGTTTGTGGTGTCCAGATGTCCTTAGGGTTTTGAGAAACGTTGCTGCTTGGCACTGTGCACACTTTGGCAATTTGTGATGTCTGGCTGAGACCTGTTGAAGAGTAACCTCCAGACTGTACTTTCCGATTCCATTTCAAATCTCTTAGCCATGGTAACTATTTTGTTTTATTTCTTTTTATAACGGGAAGGGAGCTATGGACAGGCTGCCTTTTCCTCTGAATCCCTACCTTCCCACCTTCCTCAGCTTGTCCATGAGGATCTGTAAAATACCTTGTTTGTTGGGTAGCTAAAATCAACATGCTAATCCATCATCCGATAGACCAAGGGAAGTGGGGCTGGAGTGGAAAAGAGACAGACCCTCCACCTGGAGGCCAGGGAAAAGCTCAGGTAGTCACCACATTTCTTAACTGTGAGAACTCAGCTGTGGTCTGGGAACTGTGGGAACAATCAGTGAACTCCTGGCGACAGTTCTCTTTGTGTATATCTCCATTTGAAATGATCCAGTTTATGTATTTAAGTAAAGCCCAGGGTCTTATATGCCAAGGTGAGCAGGTGGAAATGTTTACTCAACCTGATTCCCTGGTCTCAGTTCTCTGTGATCAAGTTTCTTTGAAATTCAGATATATTCATGGGATTGAAACACTGGAGCTCTTTATAAAGGCAGACTAATAGGCTAGCTAAATACACAACTCACAACCCTGTATATATTCTCAGAAATGGATGTGTAATTGCATTACCTGGTGGAGGAGCAAGAGTTGCTAATTCCTTGGAAGGGCTGCTCTGCCACATAAAATCAGGGCATGGTTAAGTGCCACCAGAAGTTCTGACTGTACAATCCCAATTGATTGGAAGGAGGAAGAGAAGAGAGAAGCATGGAAGGGAGAGCCATGGGGACATGCAAGATGCTTTGTTTGGAGCACTGATGCTGGAAGGAGACCTACGAAAGGCAGACATGCAGCCAAGGACAAATGCAGAAGTATGTCATTGGGTGAGAAGAAGTTTCAGGAAAAAGCTACAGCACTGAATCAGTGAGGCTCAGAAGCAAACAAAAGCCAAGGACAAGAGAGAAGTATTTCATTATTTCATTTTGTTTGGATCCAGGGAAAATACAAACATGGCCACTGTTGGGAGGCATTGGGGTTCTCCAACACAGGGGCCAAGGTGCACCCCCAGTCCACACGCAGGTGTGTGGCAGGCTGCATTGTTTACAGGGCACAGAGGGAACGCATAGGCGCCTGTTTCATTGTTTTTCTCAGGAGGGATTTTCAAATGAAGAGGATGAATGAAGAGTTAGATGTGGGAGTTGACACCCAAGGGCAGTCCAGAGATTTTGAGCCTACACCCAGCTGTGAGGAGGGCAGATGGGGAAAGGAGGGAAACTGTTGAGCCCTTTTCACCTTCTACCAGCCAGCCCCGCCTGGAACTTCATGAATATTTATCTCACTCAAGTCCTTGGGCTCACACAGTTGGTATTTTATATACCAAAAGGACTCCCAAATATGTTCTCCATAGTCTGATGAAAAACCTTGACCCTAGACCTCACCTGCTAGGTCTTAGGCTAAGGGGACGACAGGGTGGGGTCAGCCACACTTGCAGCCTGAGGGTGGGGGGCTGGCTACACCAGAAAGTCCCCCCAGGTGACTAGGGGGCTGTGGATTTGAACCACTTCCTGCCAGCCTGTCTGATCAGTCCTACATAATGGAACCCCATGTAAACACAGGGCACTTGGAGCTCAGGTGAGCTTTCAGGATTGATAAGATTCATCTCTGCGTTGGGCAGGTAACACGTTCTGACTCCAAGTGGAGAGGACATGGACACTTGCATTTGAGACCCTCTCAGACGTCTCTTCTTTTGGCTTCTTCTTATTTGTATCCCTTTCTATAATAAAGCTATAATCCCAAGCATAGAACTTTTTGTAAGATCTAGGAGTTGTTCTGGAGAATTATTGAACCTGGGGGTGGTGGTGGGAACCCCCAAATTTTAGCCCCCGACCTCGTGACTGATACTTACAGGACAATCTTCTAGAGGATGCCCTTATGTCCTCTAAGTCTGAACTCACTTTGGGTACAGTCAGAATTGAATTGAATTGAGTAACTACAAAATCTGCAGTTGATGTCAGAAGCTGTTGGAAGTTACAGAAAAGTTTTCTAACTTTTATACTCTCAAAGAATCCTCTGCCTGGAACTTTTGAAGACTCAGGAAGAACAAGAGTGGGAGAAGAATACTCAACAACTGCAGTCCTAATGTCCAAAATCAGAAAGCAAAACAAAACAAAGTGGATTTCCAAAGAGGAAACCAAAGGTGGCTGTATTAGTTAGGGTTCTGTAAGGAAACAGAATCAACAAGAGATATCTATAAATACAAGATTTATAAAAGTGTCTCACAAACTGTGGGCATGCACGAGTCCAAATTCTGTAGGGCAGGAAGCAGACTGGCAACTCCAATGAAGATGTTCAACGAACTCCTCAGGCAGCAAACTGACAGCTCTGATGAAGGTGTTTAATAAACTCCCCAGGCAATAGACTGCAACTTTGATGAACTCCTCAGGAAATGCTTCACTGGTCAGCTGAAGAAGTGAAGGTCCTCTGTCTCGCTTAAAAGTCTTCAATTGATTGGATTAAATCCAGCTAATTGCATTCTCTTGTTGTGGAAGACACACCTTTCATTGACAATCAGCCACAGCTGCAGCCAAATGACTGATGATTTAATAAACCAACCTTCTGGTTTATTAAGCAGCCACAGATGTCCTTGCAGTAATGGTTAGGCCAGTGCTTGCTTGACTAGACACCTGGGTACAATTACCTGGGTACTAAGTTGACACATGAACCTAATCATCACAGTGGTTAACCTTCATGTTCATTCCCCAAACCCAGTAGTCAAACCGTCCACTTGTAAGTGCTTAAGAAAGAAGGTAGTCTGGCCAGTGAAGGTTCATTAAGAAAGGTCATGCCAAATATAAGTGCTTTTGTTTCAAGAGGGTGAACCTGGCTGACTGGGTTGTCTGAACTTCAGCAAAGCGTTTTCCAGGCTCCCAGGACAGTCTGAGCCCCAAGACAGGAGAAGGTGGGCTGCCGGCAGCAGGAGGGGCTGCGCTTGGTTTGAAGACGCATCCAAAGGGTTGTTTATGAGGGAACCCAGGACAACCTGGAAGGGTCTGTATTCAGCCCAGCCCTGATTTACTCAGTAGGGAGGCAGGCGAGAACTGTGGCTAAAAGCACAGTTTTTGGACTTGAATGACTTCAGTCTGGGCTCAGCCACTTAGTAGGTGGGTGACCAAGAAAACATAATATCTCTGAGCCTCAGTTTCTCCATCTGTAAAATAAAAGACAACAATATCTACCCCCACTTACAAAACCATGGGTGCATGTATATCTGTGTGTGCCTTTGTGTCTGTGTGTGTGTGTGTGTGTGTTTGCATGTGGAATGGAACCAGTGACTGCTGGGTGCTCGTGGGTTTTCTGAGTGCACAGTCACCTTTTCCCCCAGGAAACAGGGGCAGGAGCTTAGGTCTTTGAAGGGCAAACCAGGGATGGCTCCCAGGGCACAAATATATGAAAACAGCGAGGACTTGGTGAAAGGGGAAAATTTAAAGGAGTTGTACGCCAAAAAGAAAATAATAAATTCTGGGCAGTCTTGCTGAATGAGAATGGATTGTGGCACTCTGGCCAATGGGAAATTTAGGAGTTGGTGCAGCTATTACAGCCCTCCCAGAGTTATAGGGTACTCCAGAGAGTCTTTAACTGATGCCCTGGAGCTGGAAGAGTAATTTGCCAGGCTGGGTCGTATGTCTAAATAGAAAACCTGCACTGAGTCAGGGTGTTTTTTTCTTTCCAAATTAAAAAGCAATTTACATCTCTAAATCACAAGCCATGGAGTTCTCCCCCATGCCACTATGCAAATCTTAGTCTACGGGCAGATAGATGGAGCCACTGCTTCATACATTTTAAAGGTGGAAATTCTTTCTGGGGGCTCAGGACTGGGCAGGGCACGTGTCCTCGCTCGCAGCTTGCAGAGTTCACACTCGACCAGCATCAGGCTCATTCCGTTTATTCATTTACTCATTTGTTGAGTGTGAGACAAAGTGCATTTCCTGTTCTGAACTGATAGTGCAAAACAAGGAGCAGAGAGTTAATCCAGTCCCAGGTGCTTAGCTGGAGCTCAAGGAAGAACACAGCAATAGTAAAATGAAGTGGGAGAAATGAATTGATGTGGAGCATCTATTATGTGTTACGGGCTCTTGTGTAGCAAGGAAGGAGTAGGTATCATTGTCCCCAGTGCGGAAACTGAGCACAGCGAGGTAGTGACCTGCTAATTGGTCGGGAGGGATGCTTTCAGGTTCAAGCGAAGGAGCGAGAGCAGGAAAGGGGACAGTTTAGGGGAAGGATCTTGGGGCACGTGCAGCCGTGATGCTGGACCCCCGAGGGAAGTCATATTGCTGGGACATGCCTGGCTCCTCCCCTCCGGCCCCTGCCTACTCTCTCCTAGCACACACTGTCCCCTTCCGCCCCAGCACTCTGGCTTCCTCTGCTTGGCTAGGATTTTCTTGATTTCCGTGCCCATGCTCTGGGGCTCACAGGGAGTACCATGATTGGCGAGCCTGGTGCGGCCACTGGGATGGGAAGAGCAGTTTGCCATGGGGAGGGGAGAGCGAGGCAGACAAAAGCCATCACTGTCACCCCATTTGTCCAAAGATTCCTGATTCCTAAGAAGCGGTTCTCAGGCTTGAATCAGGGCAGCCTATGGGGGAGACTGTTCCCCCTCATATAGTGAAAAAAAGAGGCCGAGGTTAATCTCAGGACCATTGAGAGTCGGTTGGGCTTTTTACCATGTGGCCAATGACCACCAGCCTCGGGGTCAGCGGGGATGTTGGTCAGAATACAGATTGAGGTGACCAACTTCAGACCTGTGAGTCATACTGCTCTGGGAGGGTCTGGGAATCTGCATTTTAACAAGCCACAGAAGGAGCAGGGGAATAGCCCAATGCTTCAGGCATGAGGGGGTGGAGACAAATTTATCCCCATTTTTCTGGTCACCCTAGATGTTCTCTACATGTAGCAGAGCCCTGTGACTGTCAAAGCAGGACATCCTGAGGGGGCCACAGGCCTCTAAGCACATTTGTTCATTCATTCATTTATTCATTCATTCTACACCTATTGACCACTGACTATTTACATGCCAGGCATTATGCCAGGTGCCAGGAGATAAATGAGACGTGACTCCTGGCTTCAAGGAGTCTCAAGAGGGCAGGAGTTGCATGTGCTAATTTCTGGATCTCCACAGGGAGCCTAGACGCATTATTCACAAAGCAAACTCTTCATAACAGAATGAATGAAGGAATGAATGAATGAGTGGAGTATGTAGCACCACTAAGCTTTCATTCATTACCTATAAAGCACAAGCATACTATGAAGGAACATTTTTAATTTTTTTATTCTAGTAACATATATACAACCTAAAATTCCCCCCTTTAACTACATTCAAATATATAATTTGGTGGCATTAATTACATTCTGTGTGTTGCTATCGCCACCATCCATTACCAAAACTTTTCCATCAATCCGAATAGAAACCCTGCAAAAAATTTAAAGTACCTAGAAAATTTCACAGGGAACTGACCCACTGTAGGAATATGTGAGGGGGGCATTATTAATTGTAGAGGTGATTACTGCAACTGTAGGAGCATTTGGAGCTCGTTAGAAGCCAGCCAGGCTCCTGTGGATAGCGGCTGCTCCGCGTCTGGGACAATAAGAAGCCGGCTACCGTGGAAGCCCACCCATCCCAGATCTTACTCTGGGGCTCTGGTCCATATTCTCAATAAAATCCATTTATTAGGTGCCTAACTGCCTATTAAACACAACATAATCTCTCCACTCCCTCCTGATCACTTGCGACCTACAGCTATGTAGACTGAGGCAGAAGAGAGGGTTTTAAAACCAACTTCACCCAAAAGATGTCTGAGCAGGAAGCTTGCTGGGGAGGAGTGGGAGGGCAGTTGTGCCTCAACAGAAGTCAGGGTGGCCAACGTCCTGGGTAGGGAGGGGCAGGGAGGGTGTCTGACTGGATCGTGCCCCCGCATCGAGGCGCCTTCAAGTCTCAATCTGCTTTCCTCTGAGTGTGAGACCATAACTAGGAGCTTCGAAGAGATTATTATTAAAGTGAGGACTCATTTGTGAAGAGGATCTTCAAAGATCTGATTTAGATGATCAGGGTGGGCCTGACCTGAATCCATGTGGCTGGAGTCTTTATAAATGAAGGAAATTCAGAGCAGTCAGTCAGTAGAAGCTGGATGTCAGAAGACACCAGAGCATGAGGCAGCTCAACATGTGTTGGAGGCAGAGGTGCAAGCCAAGGAACCCCAATGATTCTGGCAAGCTTGCACCAGAACGCTCTAGATTCTAGGAGAAAGCATGGCCTAGCCAGACCCTGATTTTGGAAGTCCAGCCTCCAAAACCGTGGGACCATACATCCCTATTGTTTAAGCTGACCAGTGTGTGGTGTTTGTCACAGCAGCCCTGGTGAACCGAGACAAAGAGGCTGGGGTGATGGGAGGTGGAGGGTGGGACACAGTGTCTTCTGGTTCTGCTCTGCACTCTGAGCCTGCCCCACAGCCCCCTCTCTGGCTCCCTGGCTTCCCACCTGCTTCCCACCTTAAGCTTTGCATCACAGCATCTCAGGTCCTCCCTGGTGGGAGCTGTTTCTGAACAAATATCCAGTACCTGGTGCCCCTCTCTAGCCAGGCACCCATCCACGGAAGGATGCAGCCCCTCAAGCAGGCTGGAAGGGGCCGCCCAGCTCCACGCTGCGTCTGGGATACCGAGTGCCCCTCTGTGGCCTGAGGAGCAGCTGGTGCTCACCTTGGCCAGGCGTCGCCCATTCCAGCTGGGCTCCCTGCTGGTGCCAGGGCCTGCAGGGGCTTCAAGGAAAGGGAGAGGTCTTCCCCCAAGGAGCTTGGAATCTTTCAAGAGACAAAGTCTGTGCACAACAAAGCCAGCTGCACAGAGAAGTTTGAAGTGTAGATGAGCCCGAGACCCAGGAGGGGCCAGGAAGGGTTTCCTGGGGAGGCTAGGGGATAGCGGGTGCTAACAGAAGGGAAGAGAAGATTCCAGAGGGACGTGACAGGGGTGGCATTGGAGCTTGGTGGAGTGACTGAGGCAAGGACAGGCATTTGTGGGCTTGGAGGCCTGGTGGCAGGTCACATCCCCCCACCCCCATTTCATGCTCAGGCTCCTTGGTTGGTCCCCATCCTGCAAGCGCTGGTTCCCAACCACCAGGCTTTGCACAGGTGTTTCCCCTGCCCGAGCCTCTCTCCTCCTTCTGGAATTCCTGCCAAATCCTGCAAGGGGGGCCTCCTCTCTGAACCACCCCCTTCCAGTATCTTTTACTCCTCCTACCTCAACATCAGTCCCTGGGGCTTTATATGGCTCTCTCCCTTCCTCAATTGCACACTCCATGAGAACAGGCCGTGTCTTAATTATCCGTGACCCCCACTGTGCTCTTTCTGTGTGGTGCTGGTTCTCTCCCCTTGGGGCTCCCCATTCCTCACCTCCAGTCCTGCCCACTGGGAGACACGGGGCCTAATGGAGGGCGCCAAGCTTCGGTGTCAGGACTGGTACTGCCACTTACACCCAGAGTGACTGGGGCCACTTGCTTCGGCTCCCTGGGCCTCAGCTTCCTCCAGGTCAGTTGGTTGTAATGGGATCCCTGTACAGAGCTGTCATGAGGGTTAAAGGGCACAGGGCCTGGAGCCTTGGGAGCGCACAATAAACACCCACCTCTCTCCCCAGCATCCGGCTCTGCTGCCCCAGCTCTCGCCCACTGCCTCCCTCCAGCCTGCCCTTGATCCCTGGAGGTCATTCTCCATCCTCAGTCCTGTTTCCGACACCTCTTCTGGGCTCGGGTAAGCCTTCCAGGTCTAGCCAGGTGGGTCAGATAATGCTTCAACAGGATTATTTGGCATGTACCATTAAAATGTGAGAAAACACCTCTGTGAGTGTGCAGACATGGGAACGAAGGCTCGTCGAGCACCTCCCTTTCCACTGCTTGTAGGGCATGCTGCTCGTGGCTAGAGGAAGACCCCACCCCACCCCCCGACTCTGCTGAGATGTAGCTGGTACTGAGGGCAGGAGGGAGAATGGTGGCAGCATAGGTGCTGGAGTCCACAGCTGTGCACTCTGCTGTGTGGCCTCAGGCAGGTTAGTCTACCTCTCTGAGCTTCTAGAGGAAATGAATGTGATAAAACCCACCTCCTTGAGTCTATGTAAGGAAGAAATAATGCTGACGCTATGCTTAGCACATGCAGGGAACATAGCAAGCACTAAATGATTTTTATAAACTAGAAAACATGCGTGTTCTTACAGCTTGACCGTGCCCAAAGAAAGAAAGTGGTCCCCTAGGGTGTATGGGGCCCCAGGAAAACATCTGATTCAAAAATGTGTTACAAATCCATGTGACTTATAATGACTTGATGAAGATTTACTGTAGTGGATGGGAAGCAGGACCTGCATATCTGTTTATTATCCCCTCAGTGCCCATGAGTGCTCTCCCTGGTCCGCATTGCTTCCTCCTGTACAGGTCCCAGCACCATCTCTATGCATTCTTTATTGTCAAACGCACATTCCTGACTGATTTCATATCTCCCACTGGGAGAAAAAGATGGCAACACTTTTTGCGCCCAATGCCTGGCCTTTTGGAACCTGTGTGTATCAAACAGATCAAAATGTCCTCACCTCTGCAGTACCCCAATGGTAATTCTATACTGCTGGTGCCGTGATTTATAAAGCTGCTGTCTCCATTGTGCTGCCCGTGACCACTGACTTCGATGCTTCCAATCTCCAAGGTGGTTTATCTACTTTGTTACTGAAGGCCACGCATGCAGGTCCCACCCAGAGAATGCAGGAAAAGGTGACTAATCATTCATTTTCCAGTCATGTTAAATCAACCATTTGGAATTGCATGACACAAACGTAGAACACCACATCTTTCGATCACGTCCTCTCTTGAGCTCAGCCGGCCGTAATTGCTGCACTCCTAGAATGTGGTCGCTTTACGTGGACGGTGCCATGGCCTTCTGCACTCGGCTGCCAGCAGGGAGGAGAGGCACAGGGACATGGGGCCACGAGGTGTCACATTAGTGGAAAGTCTTAAGATGGCCCAGCAGAGCAGGACGCCACCGCATCTGTCAGAAGCGAGAACATGCATGGCTTGGCAAGGCCGATTAGCACTGTTTCCAAAGCCTTGTGGAGAAGGGGTGCTCCCCCAGCCTCATGGAGACTGCCTGGTGTGTGACCATCCAGTGGCGGGAGGCACATAGGACAAAGGATGCCTGTGGCCACCTCCCTTGCCCGCAGGTGCCACCGCCTCAACACAGCTCTGTGGTGAACATGACACACAAGCCTACAAAGCTGCCTCAAGCCCTGAAGTCCATGGACAACCATGGGCAACTCAGCGTCAGAGTTCATCCTCTGTCCAGCATTAAAATCCATGTGTCGGCACCATTCTGGGGGTGCAGGCTTGTGCCAGCCGGTGAAGAAATACCACGATAGCCAGCCAGCGGGATGGTCTGCTCAGCTCCTGGATGCGGGGCCAGGCCACAGGGCCCTGGGACGACCCCCAGGCCTGAGTCTTAGAGCCCCTTCCAGTTGTCCGGTGGGTCCCTTGCATAGTGTAGAAGGCCTGAGAGCACCTGGAAGGGGGAAACAAGGGCAGGGCTCATGCTGCTGTAGGTCTGGATTAGGGGTGCCCTGCACACATGGCTTTGCCAGCCCTGGAAGCTTCTAGATACTAAATGGGGCCTTAGAAAATTTCATGGAAGGTACTTCTCAACCCTGGGACCCAGGCAGGATCTGGTTTGGCCCTGGGTGCCCTGTCCGGACAGCACTCCCAGCTCCAGCTGGTCTCAGGTATCAGAGGGGCTGAGATTATTTCATGGAAGGCCCTCCAAAGTGGGGCCTTGGGGCCCAGGGCCTGGACAGTGGCCTGCTTGCCTGGGTCTAAGGGAGGTACTTGCAAAGAAAGTGGAATTGCTTAGTAATTTCTCTGTCCTGCCCAGTTTTCAGCCTAACGGCTGTGGGCCTGGCTAGGCTGCAGTTGGGCAAATGGCTTCTGGTTTGAGAGGTGATGTCCTGGCACCCAGGGAGGCTCCTGCTTGCAGAGGGTAGCTCAACAGGCCAGGGCAGCTCCCTGCACCTTGCCTTCCTATGCTGGGGAGGGTCCCCAGCCTGGTTGCATGTTGGAGCTACCTAGGGAGGTTCCAGGATGCATACCACCTGGACCAGATAAATCAGAATCTCTAGGGGCTTCTGTCTTTAAGGAAAGGATGGGGAGTGGGAACGAGAACAGCAAGGGTTTTGCTGGGGCCAAATCCTAATTTCTCCACTTGCTAGCTGTGTGACCTTGATCAAGTTAGTCAACCCCTCTGAGATTCAGATTCCCCCGCCGTAAAACATATGCCTCCTAGGGCCATTGTGAGTGCAGCTTAAGACCACGGACTCCAAGGTCAGGCAGCTGTGGTCCTGCTCTTTACTGGCTGTGTGACCTTGAGAAGTTACCTAACATCTATGAACCATCATTTCCCCAGTTTTTAAATGGGCACAATAGTACTACCTCTCAGGCTTGCCTGGGTTGTGAAAGTAGAAGAGGATAAAATATTTTAAATACTTAACATAATGCATACCTGGCACATTACAAGGAATAAAAAAGAAAAAAGGTTGCCCTCTTCCCTATAAGTGAATGATCCAACACTCACATCCAACTCCTGGCTGCCCCGCAGCTTGAAACACGCAGCTCATCAATCCTTCTCTACCTTAACTGCTCCAGTCATATTAATCTTCTTGTTCCTTCTTATCACTGAGCCTTTGCTCCTGTCAGGAGCAACCGAAAGATCTCCTGCCTCCTCTCTGCCAAACGAGGAGGACCACCCCATTCATGTCTTTGTCAAATTACAATATTCTCTGTGGCTAAGGTATCAGGAACAAAGTGAAAGGACAAGCCAAGGGAATATATTTACATATTCATATCCTTGGACTATGAAGAGCTCTTACAAATTAGTGAAAACAGAATAATGACTCAATTTTTAAAAAATTGGAAAGACACATGGATAGGCAGTTTACAGAAAGGGAAGTACACATGGCCAATAAACATAAGAGAAGAAGCTCAGACTCACCCCTGACTTTTTTTAAATGCACATCAGAACAATGACATGCCATTTTTCACAATTACATGGGCAAAATCATGATGACAATAAAGACTGTGGGCCTGGGTTTGGCTTTCTGATGACATGTGGTTGGTGCCAGCCTCATGGAGGGCGATTAGGAATTATCTACCGATAATTTAAAACACTCATCCCCTTTTGGAAGGCAGGGCCATAGCCAGGAGCTATTTATTTTACACTAGTGA
>PVKY010009527.1:0-13249 GCA_004027775.1 Bradypus variegatus
CTCTCTCTCTCTCTCTCTCATTTCTCTCTCTCTCTTCATTCTGTTTGTAAAGGACTCCAGTAATAGGATTAAGTCCTATCCTAAATGTGGTGGCTCACACCGTAACTAAAGTAGCCTTAGCAAAAGATTCTACTTAAAATGTGTTTACACCCACAGGAATGGATTACATTTACAAACAAGTTTTCCTGTGTGCATATAGCTTCAACCACCACAGATGGTAATGTGTTTGGAAGGTGGAACAAAGGGACTCTAAGTCTGTGTTCACAGTGCTATTCACAGTTTCAATTTAGATTTTATCAGGATTTCTTGGAAATAACTTTGGGGAGCATTGAAGGAAATTATGATATTTGTGAGAGCCCTCTCACTGAAGTTACTTTTAGGCACTATCCCTGATTTCAGAATTTGGAAAATATGACATAACTAAAAACTCCCACTAGAAGGTAAAGTAGAAGGGCTTGGAGAGGCAATGTTGGGAGTTTTGAGGACATCATGGAAGACGTTTATGAATGGACATCATGAATGCCCATTTATGAATGGACGTCATGGAAGACGTTTATGAATGTGTTCTTTATAAGATCCCTGGGAAGTTTTGCTCCTTTCCTGGTAGGGTTTAGAATGCATAAATAAACTCTGTAACGTAGACAGGCTATTTATGAGGTCTATTTGCCTGATGAGAACACTGAAACTTAATAGAATTTTTAGGCAAGATTTTTCTCCCCACTCTACTAGGCTGCCACTTCTGCCCTCCTTGAAGCTGAAAGATCCTTCATAGCTGAGGGCAGAGTTTCTGTCTTGTTTGCTGATGTATCCGTGTAGCAAAACAGTGCCTGCTAGAATAGGTGCTCAATGAATATTTGTTGAATGATGAATGGGAGGAGCTCAATTCCTCTAGTTTATGAGGGGAAATATGAGGACTTAATTTTTTCTAACTTTGTATAATGAACTTTAAAATGAAGTATAATATACCTTTAAAAAACCGCACCCATCTTAAGAACAAGGTTCAGTGAGTTTTCAGGTAAACACACCCATGTAACCACTTCCCAGGTAAAGAAACAGAAATTTACCCCACCCCACGCTCTTTCCCTGTCACACCCACCATAACCGCCCCCCCTTCCCCACCAAAGGGTAACAACTACCTTGACTTCTTCACACCGTGGATTTGTTCTGCCTGCTTTGAACTTCGGATTGAATAATACAGTATGTACTCTCTATATGTCTGGCTTTTTGGCTCAACATTACATGAGATTCATTCATGTTGCTGATTGAGATTGTGGTTGAACTTTATCTTTCAAAACTATGAACAAATTTAGTTTGAAATTAATTCATGTCAGATGACATCCCAGATTTATAGAAAAATAACCTTCAACACCTACCATTTATTGAGCACTTACGTGACACTGTGTTGAGAACTGCTACACACAAATGATCTAATTTAATCCTCAGTGGTGTACTGAGGTGTAGGCATCATTATCCCCATTTTATCAACAAAGAAACTCAACATAGGGAAGTTAAGTAGCTTACTAGTTAATAACAAGCTTGTAATTGATGAAACCCTCACTCCAGCCCCAGGTTCCTAAGTCAACATGCCCATGCTTTTATTAACAATACTCTAATTTGTCTTTCCCATATAGAACTCATTTAAGAACCTAAGTGAATAAGCATTTAGATAAAAGTAGGGCTGGTACTAATTCAGAGCTGGCTCTCTTTTAGCCATTGGTGCTAAGGGATGGGACAGTGTCCTAGGGCCTCTATGCTATTTGTGTCCTTTGCCTTTCAGTCATGACAAGGCTCACTCAGGCCTCCAGTGTCCAGAAGAAGAGGACACTGCCTCAACATTAGAGATTTGGGCCTCAGGATCAAGTCAGGAAGGGCTGTCTCCAGCCACGTCTTTTTTCTGCAGGCCCCAACAGTTGCTGGTCAGCAGGCTGAGCTAGAGGGGGTCATGAAGCACTAGCTGTTCTCAATTTCTTTTTAGGAGGTGGTGACCTTGGTTTGAATCAGCCCCAATGGAGAATTGGATTCCTCTGTTGGGAGGTGAGCTGCATCTGTGGAACTTTTCTCCAGGGGCTAATCTCCCAGCCTGGGATTTAGCTTAATTCCAAGCTGTTTATAACACACCGTTCAGAAAGATGAAAATATTTTTCTTGTTAGGTTTGTTAGGGGCCAATATTTGGCCTTTTCCATTGTGGTAGGCCTGAAATAGTCCAGGCCAGCCACAAAGCTCTAGCTTTTGAATCCCTTTGGAGGCACTTTCAGCAAGCAAGGAGGGAGATATCAATTTGTCTCTACCAAGGGCTGTACTCACATTGTATATTGTCTCACCAATAACCTGTCCTTGTGTGAGGCGGGACACACCCTACTTGCCCCTTCTCTTTGTACCATTTATTTTGGGTGGTGCTGGGGGAAGTTGCTTTATTTGTTGATTTTACAGATATGGCCAACATTTAACTCTTTGTTTAGATCTCCCACTTCCCCAGCCCAAGGGGGATTTCTTCTAGTCTCTTTCCCTAACTCTCTTTTCAATTGCTTCATCATTTGGGGTGAGCTCTCTTGATGATATCAACTTTCTCTGTCCGTTCAACACTTTTCCTCCCTTCCCTTTATCTCTCTGTTGCCTTTAAAGATAAATACTCTTTGAGGTTTTGTATTTGTGGCCTTTACTTATTTTCCTCTGCTGACCTGATTCTTTCCTTAAAAGGCACCTTTCTCCTGCCTCCTCTTTCTGTTCTACTTCCTCTTAGAGAATATCTTTAAGGTGGTAATTACAAATTCATGCTCCCTTTCTTTCTAGATGAGCCAAGGGAAGCAACAAAGAAAGAAACTAACTTTGTGGAGAGTATGTATTTCAATTTCCTGGCTGCCAAAACAAATACCCATTTAAGCAATGGGTTGGCTTTAACAACAGAAATGTATTGGATCATTGTTTTGAAGCTAGAAGTCCAAAACCAAGGCCTCATCAAGGCAATGTTTTCTTCCAGAAGCCTTGGGCCTTGACTTTTCTGTTCCATGGCAATGCACATGGCAGTCTCTCCTGGCTTCTTCTCTCTCTTCCAGGTTCCACTGGCTTTCAGCTTCTGGCTGCTCCCTCTGGCTTTTCTCTCTGTGACCTTCCCTATAAAGCCTTCAGTAATAGGATTAAGACCCATCCTGATTCAGTTGGGCCACAATGAAACTGAAGTAACCTCATCAAGAGGTCCCATTTGCAAGGTTTCACACCCACAGGAAAGGGTTAAGTTTAAGAATGTGTTTTTCTGGGGATATAGTTCCAAGCCACCACACTGTGTTTTGTGTCAGGCATATTGCTAGGCACATTTGCATACTTTGCCCTTGTAGTCCTCAGAGCCACATTTGTGAGAGAGACGCTCTTCTTCCCATTTGGGGTAGAGAAAATGGCATCAAAAAGCATATGTAACCTATCCAGGACACAGCAGGTCGAAATTGAGCTGGCATTCAAACTTTAGTTTCTTTAAAGCTAAAACTTTGTCTGCCATACCCTGCTGCCTCCAGATCCTTTCATCATTATGAGAATATTGTCCAGAGAAGGGTCCCATCCTATAATTTGGTGGACAGAGCTTTCCCTAAAATAGAGGGTCTATTCAGCAGTACTTCTCTGTCCACTGCACCTATCCAAACCCTTCACCCTTCAAAGCCCAGCTCGAATACCACCTCTTCCACAAAGCCTTCCTGGGAGCAGCCCCTAGCAGGACTGTCTTCTTCCTCTGAATAACTGAGAGGCTTGTCAGATCACTTGTCTGGCACCTACTTGTCACTCTCTCACTTCATTCTTCATACCACAGCACACCCCCATTTCTCAGTCATCAGCTTGTAAGGGTGGCAATTCTTTCATGAGTTTGTTTTATCTTCCAAACTGCCCCTGAACATAGATTTCACTCAGGAAATATATTCCGATGAACTGAGCAGACCAAATTTCTGGATTATTTTGTGGAGTCTGGCTATCCTCTTTGCATTGGATTTTGTCTTTTTCTTTTTCCTCTTCCTCTTCCTCTCCACTCACAAAGCCCTTGAATCCTTCCAGGCTTGCTTAAGTGTCACCTTCCCAGGTTGCTTCAGTCCCTGGTGATGTCGCCCTCCTTTGAGCACCCATCTCTCTTAATAGCAACAGACTTCACTGGGTTCTAAGCCTATGCAATCTTGTTTTAATATCCTTTCATAACTTAATTCTTACAGGACAGTATTCTGTATTTTTCTTTTGACACAGTTTTACTCACACACCATACAATCTACCCAAAGTGTATAATCAATGGCTCTCAGTATAATCACAGAATTAGGCTTACATAACCACAATCAGTTTGAGAACATTTTCTTTGCTCCAAAAAGAAAAATCCCATGCTCCTTATACACCCCTAGTATTGACATTTAGCTTCAGTGTGGTATCTTTGTTATAAATCATGGAAGAGCATTAGGATATTAAGGTTAATTAGAGTCCATGGTTTGCATTAGGTACATTTTTTTTCCCTCCATATACTACCCTGTTATTAACTCCTTGTAGTTGTGATATACATTTTTTTCTAATTCATGGAAGAACATTCTTGTATTTGTATTATTAACCACCTTCATCAACCACCACAGTTTGCTATGTTATACAGTCCCATGTTTCATCCTCTAGGTTTCCTTTTAGTGATATACATGATCCTAAATTCCTTTCAACTACCATCACACACACGATTCATCAGTTATTGACATAAGCAATAATGTTATTCAATCTCATTGTAATTCTTCCTATGTGCCAGGCACTGGGTTGGGGGGTTAGGTAGTTGGGAAAAAATATAGGGCCTGAGGGACGCTAGTCCCCGCCTTCACAGAGCTGAGTAAGCATTGTAGTAGCCTGCCAGGGGAGGCTGGGCTGATGGAGAAGGAAAACCAACCTACATTTGAGGAGTTGGGAAAAGCTTCCATAAGGAGTGCCTCCAGTAGAGGGACTAAAAGGAGTTCAGTATGACTAGGGTGTAAAATGAGACTGAGAGTGGGGAGTGGAGGTGTCACTAGGGATGTGACCAGAACCCAAAGCAGAGGCCCATCAAGAAAGGCCTTGTAAGCCTCGGCAAGGCTTGAACTTCATCCTGAGGACAGTGAGAAGTCACTGAGGGCATTTGGTCAGGTGTGGGGGCTGCTCTCTAAGGCCTGTCTTTCTGACTATGCACTAAGGTCTTTGAAGGCAGAGGCCATGCTGTATCTTTTCTGTAATGACAGTACCTTTGTTATTGATAATGACAAGAAGGAGGCAGGGCCAGAGTTTTGGCTTTTCTCCTTCCAGCCTCATTCCCTGAAATGGAATTGAGAGAGGAGGGAAGTGGGTCAAGCTGTGCTGGCTGAGTGCTGACTCTTCCCAGCAGTATGTGCCACACTATTTTATGTAAATAATTTTATTTAAGCTCCACAACAACTTCGGAGTGAACGTGTTATGCTTCATTTTTTCAGATGTGAAAACAAAGCTTAACGAGGTTAGATGACCTGATCAATAATGATATCTAAGAACAATTATCAGATAAAGCAAGTTACTGCACTTGAAGTGGCCAAGAAACAAAACAACCAGCCATATCACAGTTTACACTTAATTCCCAGTGGAGCTTCACTTCATAGGAGAATTTCATTAAAAGTGTGTTAAATGTTATATTCCTAAAATATCTATCTTCCCTAGGATTTACAACGGTACTGTATAAAAAAACGAAACAGCAATAACCTCTGCAACGCTTACTCTTATCCACGTTCTACAATAATGTGGGCTAGACTTCACTGTTCCTTTGTATTGTATGTGATGATAGTGCTTCCTAAAAGACAATAAATAGTACATACCCATTTGGGGTAAGGGCTATTTGCCTACTTGTGATTTTAAAATGATCTTTTTACCATTTGAGGTATGAACTGCCACTATACCAAATTATGTTAATCATAAATTTACCTTATATAAGAAAGACCTACCAGCCCCTCTGGTTTAAAAAGAAAAACAAAATCACTTTAGGAGAGTGCGTGAGGGCGCTGCGTGCGCGAGCCGGGGCTGCAGCCTGGCGAGGACTCCCCAGCTGGTGGCGGTGGTGGCCATTCCCCACCTCGCGATCTGTGGCTGCTGGCAGAGCAGGACGCTGCCGACTGGGTGGTGGACTCTCCCTGTGCCCCTGAGCTGACTGAGCTGCCAGGAGAGGAAATTCAGGCCCAAAGAAGCTATGTCATTTGGTTAAGGTACCCAAGCTGGACAGAACCAGATTAGGATCAGAAATCTGGTTCCTGGCTCCTGGCTTTCCATTCTCCTAAGGATCTGTGCCAGTTTGAATGTATTATGTCCCCTAAATGCTGCTATCTTTGATGTAATCTTGTGTGGGTGGACCTATCAGTGTTAATTAGATTGTAATTCTTTGATTGTTTCCATGGAATGTGCCCCACCCAACTGTAGGTGATAACTCTGATGAGATAATTTCCATGGAGGTGTGTCCCCACCAATTCAGGGTGGGCCTTGATCAGTGGAGCCATATAAATGGGCTGACAAACAGAAGGAACTCAGTACAGCTGTGAGTGACATTTTGAAGAGAAGCTACAGCCAAGAGGGACACTTTGAAGAATGCACAGAAACTGAGAGCAGCTGCAGATGAGAGACAGTTTGAAGACAGCTGTTGAAAGCAGACTTTTGCTCCAGAGAAGCTAAGAGAGGACAAACTCCCCCAAAACAACTGAGAGTGACATTTTTGAGGAACTGCAGCCTAGAGAGGAACGTCCTGGGAGAAAGCCATTTGGAAACCAGAACTTTGGAGCAGACACCAGCCACATGCCTTCCCAGCTAACAGAGGTTTTCTGGACACCACTGGCCATCCTCCAGTGAAGGTACCTGATTGCTGATGTGTTACCTTGGACACTTTATGGCCTTAAGACTGTAACTGTGTAACCAAATAAACCCCCTTTTATAAAAGCCAATCCATCTCTGGTGTTTTGCATTCCAGCAACATTAGCAAACTAGAACAGGATAGCTTTCCTGACAGAAGAGATAAGAGATTCCACTACATTATTTGAAGAAGGAAAAGATTGACACCATTTGCTTCTGTCATTACTGAAGCCTCACTCCCTGATGAAGTTTAGATATATCTTCTTCCAACTTATGACACAGGATTTCTCTTTCCTAAAATGGAGTCCAGTAAGAAGACGGACTCCCCTGGCTCACTGCAGACCAACTCACCATTAAAGATGCATCCTTATCGCGGTGCTGGGACATCCATTTTTGCCCTTGAACAAGGAGGATACGAAGAAAAATTTGTGAAGATTGTGGAAGGCAGGTACAAATGTGAAAAGTGCAGGTCTTGTGTAACCCTAACCAGACACCATTCTGTGAAAGCTGCATGGCTGCCTGCTGAGCTCCTCAAGAACAAAATGTACAGCCTGTTCAAGGGAGCATCACCAAATGTAAGATATATAAGGATAATTGCTGCAAGAGAGAGATTCTGGCTCTTCAGATATATTGTGGGAATGAAAGCAGAGGTTGTCAGAGCAGTTAACACTGAGGCACCTGGTGGTGTATGTAAAAAACAATTGCCAGTTTGAAGAACTTCTGTGTGTCCATGTGACTGCAAGGAAGAAGTGTTGAGAGATCTCTGCAGCTACATGGACCAGGCATGTAAATACCGGGAGGCCACTGGCAGCACCTGCGAGAGCCAGGTCCTGACGGTCACATTGCAGAAACATGAAGACACCGAGTGTCCCTGCGTGGTGGTCTCCTGCCCTCATAACTACAACATTCAGTTGCTTCTGAGGAGCGAGTGAGTGCATGTTTGTCAGAGTGTGTCAAGGCCTCCAGCACCTGTAGTTTTAAGCGATGTGTCTGCGCTTTTCAGGAAACAAACCAGCATAAAAAGGCGCACGAGGCCAGCTCTGCAGTGCCACACATGAACTTACTGAAAGAGTGGAGTCATTCTCCGGAATGAAAGTGCAGAAAAAAACAAGAGCTTACAAAGTTTGCATAACCAGCTATGCAGCTTTGAAATTGAAATTGAGCGGCAAAAGGAAAGACTTCGAAATAATGAATCCAAAATACTTCACATACAGCGAGTCATAGACAAACAGAGAAGCTGAAAGAGTTCAACCAAGGGATGCGTCCTTTCCGGCAGAACTGGGAGGCGGCCGGCAGCCTGAAAAGTAGCGTGGAGGCCCTGCAGAAATGAGCGTCTGAGCTGGAGGGCGTGCACAACAGCGCGGGGCAGGTGGCCCGGACCCCGGGCCTGCTGCAGTCCCAGCTGAGCCGGCACAGCCAAATGCTGAGTGTGCACGACATCCACCTGGCCGACGTGCCCAGACAGGGTTCCAGGTGCTCGAGACGGCGAGCTGCAACAGGCGTGCTCCGCTGGAAGGTCCGTGGGGAAGACCCTGCCCCTATACAGCCAGCCTTTCTACACCAGCTGCTCTGACTATAAGATGTGTGCCGACGTCTACCGGAATGGGGCTGGGATGGGGAAAGGGACTCATCTGTCGGTTGTTCTTTGCCATTATGCGCGCTGCTCCCTTGGCGGTTCAGGCAGAAAGCGACGCTCAAGTTGATGGATCAGGGGGTCCTCTCGGTGCCATTTGGGAGACACATTCAAGCCTGACCCGAACAGCAGTAGTTTCAAGAAACCCACCAGCGAGATGAACATTGCATCTGGCTGCAGGGGCTTTGTGGCCCAAAATGACCTAGAAAACGGGACATATATTAAAGATACCATTTTTATTGAAGTCACAGTGGATGCTTCAGATCTGCGGACCCCTGATGAGTGACTGTGGGATGGATTTAGCAGAAGGTAACTCCACTGGGAGGGTTGAACCGGGCTGTCTTCACCGAAGTCATCGAGCTCAGAAAAGGACCTTGTGGAGTGCGAGGGAGCTGCGGAGGCGCCTCATGGGCCGGGGGTGGGTCCCACCAGACAGACATGTTTCCTGATAGACTAGCCACAGTCCGCTCTGAAGAAGTATTTGTCCTTTAATGAGGTAAATACTGCCTTCAGAGAAGGTTTCCATTTTAATTGGTAAAGATCTAGTTAATTATGGTGGAAAACGTAAATGCTAAGCAAAAGAAATATGATTTTCTTCCTTAAACTTGAACACACACACACACACACACACACACACACGCACACATGGGGATAGCTGGACATGTCAGTATGTTAATTAAAAGAAGAATTTATGAAGTAGTAATGCAATTCTGATACATTCATTCCAAAATTCAAGAGTGCAGTCTTGTTTTAAATAGTCTACTTAAAAAAATCACTTTAATTAGAATTTCTATATGTATTTGATAGTAATAAAATGGCATTTATTTAATGCAAAAATGGCAAAATCAGTGTGGTTTTACCACACTCCTCTCCTGCCTTTAGTTACATGGCAGGTGGCTGTGATTCAGTGGAGGAAGGCTTGGAGGAAGTGGAGGAAGACCCAGGTTCTGCCCTTCACCACCGTGTGACCTCAGCCAAGTTGCTTTACCTCCTTAGGCCTCAGTTTCCCCAATCAACCCTCCTATTTAAGGAAATGTCTTGCTTGCTCGAATACATCACTCCAGAAATTCTCCCCTCACTCTTTCTTTTGCATCTTCAATTCTCCTTCTCTGTTGGATGATTCCCATCTGCACACAGATGTGCTAAACTCTATCTAATCTTTAAAAGCCCTTTCTTTGACTCCACTTTTCCCTCCAGCTACTGCCTCATTTCTCTTCTCTCCATTATAGCAAAAACTCCTTGGAAGAACCACCTATGCCACTGTCTTAAATTCCTCTTCTCCAATTCTCTCTTGAACACTCTCCCGTCAGGCTTTGGCCCCCACCTTTCCATTAAAACAAATCCTTGGTACTATCTACCTAGCCACTCCTAGAGCACCTTTTAGTGCTATGAGCCCAGCTTCCTCACAGGTTTCGGGGGTCATGTCAACACAGTGTGTTGCTAGTACATCTACAGAGACAATGGGCCCACGTCCTGCGGCGGCCGCTGCAGACACTCCTGCTGTCCACGCCATTCCACAGTATAAATCCGCTGCGGGGATGTGCAGTCCTCAACAGTGTCTTAATGCACAGCTACCATACCCCATGCAGCAGCTGTTCATGCACAAAGTCAAGAACCTTTGACTGCTTCCATGTTGGAATCCACCCCTCTTCAAGTGCAAAAGCAAATGTTCAGTGGATGGTTGTTTCTTCTTATTCAAGCCATGCACACTAACCTTGCTGGTAAAATCACTGGCATATCATTGGAGACTGATAATTAGGACTTCTTCATAGGCTTGAGTCTCCAGAGTACCTAAGGTTGTTTGAAGGTTGATGAACCTGTAGCTGTGCTACAAGCCCACTGAGCTAAAGAGGCTGCACAGCAAACAGGTAACAATGCCACTGGTGTCTAGACATTTAAAATTGATCAGGAATTGAAAGAAACTCGTGGGAGAAACTCGTGCTTCACCAAAGAAAAGATATCTGCCCATCAAAAAACTTAAATACTGTGGGGAAAAGATGCAAAATACAAAATAAATAATAAAAAAGGAAATTTCTGAATCTTATATACTGAGCAAATGCCATGTCTAACAAACATAATGCTAGTCCTGGATACTTACTGATTTAAAAACAACAACAAAATCTTAATATGAAAACATAAAATATAAAAACAAGTGAATGCTTTATAGACCCTGGGAAAGAATTTTTGGCAAAGTATAAAAATTTAAAGCATTCCTTTAATTTGGTAATTCTTTACCGTGGAATAAATAGCTTAGGATGTTGCTTGTCTTACTTAACAGATTTGATAATTCAGCAAGGAAACATAATTTGGAGTATAATTTTTGCTTTAATAAAAATTCCCTAAACAGTGGGGGGAAAAAGACCCCATAACTACTATGAATGCTACTAGTGATTTCCATGTTTCTAAATCTAGTGGTCCATTTTCAGGTTCTTAACATGAACTCTCAGAAGCATTTGACAGATTTGATCACATCTTTCTTTTTTTTCTTTTAAATTTATTAGAGAAGTTGTAGGTGTACAGTAAAATTATGCAGAAAATACAGAACTACCATCTTATCCCCCTCCCCAAGACAGTTTTCCCTATTATTAACACTTTGCATCAGTGTGGTAATTTTGTTACGATTGATGAAGCAATGTTATTATTTTACCGAAGCCCTTTCTTCACTTGGTTTCCAGAACACCTCTCCCTACTCCCCTACCCCCTAGTCTTCTTTGCAGATTTCTCTTCAATTTCTCAACCTGGGAACATAGGGCTCAGTCCTTGGACATCTTTTCTAGTCTATTCACACTCCTATTTATCTAGTCTAATGATGTTAATACATCTATATGCTGATGGCTCCTACATGAATTATCTCTAGCCAGACTTGTTCCCTGAAATACCGATTTCATTACCAGCTGTTTCTTCAACACCTCCACTAGGATGTCTAGTGGGCACCTCAAAATCAATAACTCCAAACTGAATTCCTGATTCCCCCACCCCAGTCCCCAAATCTTCCTATACTCTTGCCACCTGAATTTTATTCTACCCACCTGAATAGAGGGTAATTTCATTCTTCCAGTCACTCAAGCCAAAAACTTGGACATCACCCTTCACTCCTTTCTTTATCTCACACCTACATTCTTGGTTCAACCACTTCTCACCTTCATTGCTACCACCTGGTCTTTTGCTTAACCTATTACAGTAGTCCCCCATGTACTCTCCGTGCTTCCATCTTTGCCTTTTGCAATCCATTCTCAACACAGTAGTCCAAGTTTTCCTTTAAAACATAGTAGTTTATGTTCCTTCTTTGCTGAGAACCTCCCAATATCATCATCTTACTTAGAGTAAAAGCCAAAGGACATAACAATGCTCTAGAACAAAGCCCACCACCCACCTGCCACCACCTCTTCTTCATGCTCTCTATTCCAGCCATAGGCTTTCTGTGTCTTGTGCCCTAAATTTTAGGGCCTCTCACTTGCTATTTCCTCTGATTGGTATCCTCTTTCTCCTCATATCCACATGGCTCCCGTTTGCTTTGCCTTCAAATTTCACCTTATCAGTGAAGACTTCTTTGACAGCCAACATTAAAAAATCCTCCATCTCACCTAAACTGCTGAAACTCTCTAACCCTCAAACCCTACCTTATTTTTCTTCATGGCATCCATATTTACTTTATTCTGTGTCCATCCTTCCCACCTAGAATATAAGCTCCAAGAGGATAGGGGCTTAGTGGCTTTGTTCCGTACTGAATGCCCAACTCCTAGAAATGTACCTGATACAGAGTGGGTGCTTCTAAGTATTTATGAATGAATAAATGATTCCACAAAACCAGGGCATTGGACACGGTGCTCTCTAAGGTCTCATTCAAATCTGCTTTTCTGTGATTTTGTACAGTCAATAAATACTTCCCCTTGTTAATAACTTAAAAATGCATAAAGTAAACCTCCATGCTAGTCAATAATCAACACAATTATAATAGCTGGTAGGTTTTTTTTTTAGTTCTTCCTATGTGCTTTAAATGAATGAACTAATTTACTCCCCACAACAACCTTGTGCAGTGGATATTACTATCTCCATTCTCCAGATGGAGAAATGGAGGAAAAGAGAGGCAGGAGTAGCAGCTAGCCCAAGATCACACAGCTAGTGACCGGCACAGCTGGGATTTGAGCCCAGGCAGCCTGGCTCCATCGAGCTGGAGCTATTCTCTGTATGTCATCTCCTATGGAACAAATATTAAACATTTTTAAAGTCAGTGACATAAAATATTTAAAACAAACCTAAAGTCTCTTTTCCCTCTGCCTCAAAAATATTTTATTCTAATAGACATTTAGACATGAACATTTTCAGTATTAATTCCATGAAATACACCTGTTTTTAGGTGACAGTGTAACAGGAATAAAAATGTTATAATTTCCTCAATCACTTATTTTTCTCTCGTGACTGTACCTTTTTCTTCTGTTTTTAGCCCTTAAATTGTTTGAGTTTCTTATTAGTTTTTAACATATATTTGGTATGTTAGAAACTATGATGTCATTAGGGGGTTATAAACTCATCTCGGTGGCAGGACAGGGATTTATTTTCTCATTTTGTAGCTGTCCTCCTCCTAGCTGTGGTTCTAGTGATGCTTCATGATCAAGGGCTTGTATGCTGCCATGTGAACCTGCTTTGTCAGGCAAGGAATCTAGGGATCCTGCTCTTGGGGAGAAGGGTGGGAGGCTGCAGGCAACAGAGGTGAGCTCTGAGGTGTGAACAGTAAGGGAACCTGTTAGCATGAAGCAGAGGGGAGGGAAAGGGAGTAAAAACTC
>PVKY010009528.1:0-13249 GCA_004027775.1 Bradypus variegatus
GACTGGATCTTTCAGTTGGCAGTAAAGCCGCTATTGCATTACTCGTTGGATCCCAAGGAGTCCACATCCCAGCTAGCTCTCGCCAAGCCCAACCCATTCAGCCAGACTGGGATGAAAACAGGAGCACATGAAGAGGCCTAAGGGCTGGGCAGCTGGGGGGCAGGTCTAGCTTGGTCCCACACCCTAGGAAAATGAGAGCTGGGCCAAGAGCACACAAATAATAATGCCTGCTGCTTGCACAAAGCTGTTTGACCTTCTTGTCTTATTTTCCTCAACTATGAAATAAAGTAAGGAACTGTCCCAGGAGGCTCAATCTTCTTTGCAGGCAGGGACCTATATTGTGATGTGCTGTGAGAATTCCAAAAAGGGAGGGCCTTACCATCATCCGCCCTCTGCCCCTTCCAAACTGCTGTCACGTATATCCTACCCTGTGCCTGTAGTTTCACTACTAATATGTAGAGCTCTCAGCGGGTCCCATTAAAACGCAAATCTGCATTACATCCCTTGCAGTTTATTGTGGATAACTGTAGATACATTTATCGTGTCCCTTTCTCCTCTATTAGAGTGACAAAAGCATGAACCTCACTAACACTAAGGGGAAGGGGGAAAAGGATCAAAACAGTCTCAAGCTGGACTGTCTAATGTGGCAGCCACTAGCCATGTGTGACTAATGAGCACTCAAAATGAGGCTAGTCCAAGGTGAAATGTGCTGTAAATGTAAAATGCATACTAGATTTGGAAAACTTAGTACCAAAAAAAAAAAAAAAAGCAAAATGTCTCATTGATAATTTAAAAAAAGGGATTACATGTTGAAATGATATTTTGAGTATACTGGGTTAAATCCAATATGTTCTTAAAATTAATTTCACCTGTTACTTTAAACTTTTTTTTAATGTGACTCCTAGCAAATTTAAAATAACGGCTATGTCTTGCCTTTGTGGCTTGCATGTACTGCTGTTGGACATCTCTCTGCTTCGTTGATGACCTTGGCTTCCCCAGCCTGCCTTCTGCCTGGGATCTCCCAGATCTGAGTGCTCTTATTTTACAGATGGGACAAAGGAGACCCAGAGAAGCCAAGGCCCTAGAGGGAGCTCACGCTGAGCACAGCGGCCTCCAAGCGCCAAGCCCTCTGAGGGCACAGAGCAGAAAGGGTCCTTGGAAATGAGGCAGAATGACTGTCATCTGAAGAAGCCAAACAAAAGAGGTCCGAGTGGGTCAAGAGCATTTCCAACCCCAGCCTCTGATTCGCAGGAAGTGTAAGGGACTCCTATAAGTAAATTGTCAGTACAGAACATCCAGGAAGTGAGCTTGCTGGATGGGGCCCTCTGTTTGCTATTTCTGAGTTGGGGAAATTCTCACATTGTCAAATTATTGGTTTGGGGAACTGGAGAACTTTCTGTTTGGGAGAGAACCTACTTAGAACTCACTGTGTAAATGCTGAAAATGAACAATTTCATCTGACGGTGGGCTGACCCAAGCACCAGGGCCTCCACCCATCCACCCAAATGGGAGACACTGTTCCCATCTTACCCGATGGGGACGATGGACAGGAAGGAGAAAAAGGAGGAGAGAACAAAGCAGGTGCCGGCAAACTCTTCCAAGGTGAACTGATAGATCTTGTTAAACACTGTGGATGTCACCACCCCGGTCATAGCCAGGGACAACTGCAGTATGACGAACACCTTTCCTGTGGGAGGGACAAAGGTTACCAAGAAGAAGAGCCGCTGTCCCTTTTCTGCGCCCACTAGCTGATCTCTGGGGAGCTGTTTAGGGACTCTTCACCCTTCCCAGGATGCCCTCTCAGTCTTCATGGCCCAATTCACCAGGAATCCTGCCTCCATCCCGCTGCAGCTTCCTGAGGCTGGTGGATGACTTTGTCTACTCTCTTTCCTTGACTGTGGCTTTTCAGTGGCTGACCTGCTGAATCTTTCCCATCCTCCTGTTTTTGCTCCTTCTGCCCCGGATGAAAACCAGGTGCCCCCCCCCCCCCAGCATGTTCAAGGCTGCTTCTGGAACTCTGTCATGTGCCTTCTGAGGTCCAAACCCCATGCCTGAGCTGAGCAGATCTGAAACAACCTGGGCAGAAGACCCCAGAGAGAGGCCCCCTTCACTCACCATAAGAGGAATCCTTTATGAGTTTGGACATTGCTGATCGGATGGTTGTGATGGGAATGACGGCAAACAGCATGACGGCTCGAGCTGTAAAGGGATCACACAAGAAACCTCCTTACTGTAGCCCAGCCTTGGCCAAGGGGTAAATTAGAATAAAACAAAAGCCTCACTTGGAGCTCCCTCTCCACAATCTCCGGGTGTCTAGAACTGGAAGAAGTAATTTCCCTGCTGGCAGACTGGCACCCTCCTGGGACCAGACGCATACTCCCTGCGCTCTGAGGGAGCTATATATGCTGCAGACTTTTCTACAAGGGGGCAGGGGGCAGGCAACATGGTGGGAGATGCTGAAGGGTGTCCCTTTTGGCAGTGCCTTTTAAGTGGCACCCAAGAAGGGGAGCTGGTGCCACTGAAGTGACTCAGGGGCTGCTCTTTTTGCCTCCTTGGAGAGGGAGGTGCCTGTCCTCATCATTCACGTGCACCTCTGGGAGAGAGTCCCCAAGAGCTTTGGCAACCTGCACCCAGAAATGTGTCCCACTCCTGGAGCTGCCCACACACTCCCTCCTACCCCTCAGCTCCATCCCTGCTGACTATACAGATGCAGCCTGTGTCTATATGAGAGAGGGAGGGAGGGGAGGAGCGGTGGAAGTGAGAAAGGGCCAAGGAAGGGGTACTCAGCCTGTGCCCATAGCTGGTCTACGTGGGGGCTAGCCATGGAGTCAGGCCATCTGTTTGGTGTTTTTCTGAGGCTTATGACGTGGCCAAGGCCTAGCTTCTGGTAACTGTCTAGAGTTGTACTTTCTAATACTTTGGCCACTACCTGTGTCTGGCCATTTAAATAAATTAAAATGAAATGAAATTTTAAATTCTGTCCTTCAGTTGTACAAGCAACATTTCAAGTGCTCCATAGCCACAGGGGGCTAGTGGCTAGCACATTGGATGGGACACCTGTAGATCCTTTCCCTCAGTGTCAAGTTCTGTCCGGCAGCTCTGCTCTGGAGCTCTCTGCTGGTGCCTATCCAGCTTGTGTCCTCAGATGGAAACTTCATTTTGCTTCCTTAAGGGAATGTCGTACATTGGTGTGGAGGGTACTTGTTGAGAATTTTTATCTGTTTCTTTAAAAGCCCTTGCTTTGGCCCTACATAATTTTAATTAAAGGAATTTTTTAGTGGGATTACTTAATGTTTTATCCCTTTAAAATCTGGGGTAAGAAACCCAACCCCTTCTCCTCCTCCTTCTGAGACCCTCCCAAAGCCTCCTTTATGACTCTGGGCATCACAGTCCTCCCCTCCCTGGACCTCCTAAAGCCAGGGGCACCATTCTAGTAACATTACAACCAACAATGCTAAGGGCAGATAAACTCAAGTGCACTTAACCCTGTCTCCCTTGCAAGGGTGAGACCTCCCAGGTAACATGCACAAACCCTGGTGCTGAGCCGGGACCTCTAGACCGCAGCCCAGTGATGCAGGGGCCCAGCCTCCCCGGCAGCGCCAGACTCACCAATGTAGAACATGTACGTCTCTTTCACAAAAGCCAAGAGGAGGGCTCCGGACCCGAAGGAGACCATCCCAATCATGATCATGGTGGTGTCCCGGAAGCAGCGGGAGAAGACCAGGACGCCCAGGAAGCTGGTGATGAAGATGGCGTACCCAGATGCCAACCCGTAGCCCACCTGCACTTGGTTCCAACTGAGAGGCTCCCTGAGCACAAAAAGCGGCAACACATTCACTGTCCCAATCACAGACAGGTCATATAAGATGGCTCCCACAAAGAGCAGGGCAATAATGGTTTTGGGGGGCTTTGCTTTTCCGCCAGATGGAGGATGACTCTCCACACTCTTCTGCTCCTGCTGGTCGGGATCCAGAGAGCGATACGTGCCAACCACACCAGACAGGACGGCCACAGTGGGGAGTGCCTTGCTGGCCTTGGCCACCGCCTCGGGGACCTTCAGCACCAAGAGGCTGTAGACCATAGCCAAAGCCGCACAGCCCGTGCTGCAGGCGGCCAGCACCAGGCCCTGCCAGGAGTGCCCCGCTATGGGCCCGAAGAGGTGCCCCGAGACCATGCTCCCACAGAAGCCCGACAAGCCCAGGATCAGGTCAATAATGATGAGGCGCAGGGAGCGGCGGCTCTCGGAGGAGCCAAGGGACCCCAGGGCCATGGCCCCGGACCAGAACGCCGAGAAGCCGCCGCACAGCCCGTGCAGCGCTGCCGCCGCGTACAGCACCTCCACTGGCCAGTCCAGCAGCACCTTGAGCAGCAGCACGAGGGAGGAGAGCAGGGAGCCCAGCAGGGACACAAAGATGGGGATCTTGCGGTGGTAGCGGTCGCTGAGCCAGCCCAGCCCGTAGGCGGGTAGCAGGGGCGTCAGGCCCATCACGAGGTGGTAGACGATGTAGAAGTTGGAGATGGCCCTCTGCTGTTGGTCCTCTTGAGCCCCCCGGGGCGAAGGAAGGGCGCTGTGGTTGGAGGCGCCTTCCGCTGGGTAGGACGCCTTCACCACTAGGAGCAGCCCAGCGTCGTAGAGTGAGGACGCCACCTGGGCCGAGGCCACCACGGGCTCGATCCAGGTCCTCACCTGGAGGCGAGGCAGGCGGCCCGTCCACGGGCAGGAGGCTTCAGTGGCCATGTGGTCCCTCAGCTAGGGCGATGGAGGGGCTGGCTCCACGTAGCGGCTGGGAGATGCCCCCAAATTCGGTGGCGACCGCGAGCCGGGGGAGCCGGAGACCGCGAGTGTGCGCCGTGCGTCCGGGCGCGCGCAGGAGAGGGGCGAGCGGCGCCGGGACGCGGGGCGCGTGTGACAGCAGCCGACCCCGCAGCCGAGTGACCTCGCAGGTCGCAGCCACTCCTCCCCAGGGCAGAAAAGTCCGCGCTCCGCCCCCGCCCTGCCCCCGCTGGCCGAGAGGGACTGGCGAGAGCCCAGGGAAGCCAGGCGCGGGGGTGCGCACCGCCTGTTTCGGCTCCGGCGCCCACACCCTCTGACCACCGCGTCACGCTGTCCTGGCGAGCGCGGCCGCTTAACTGGGGGCAGTTTCCCTACAGGGAGGTGGGCCCGGATTTCCCGCTGGTCTCTGGGGGATCTTCCCCTACCTGTTGCAGCAGGAGCTGAGACCTAGTTAGGACTGAGCCTTCCAGAAACGCCCAGGGAGCATTTCCAAATTTTGCTACCTTCCTTGGAAGGCAGGTTTGGCATGAGGGATGGGATGTTCAGGGTCCTGCCTGAGCTAAGTGCTGGGCTGTGAGATTTTATTTGTTGGGTTTGAAAGCAACAGGGACCGAGGTGCTGTAGGGAGTCCTAGGTAGTGCAGACATTGAGAGAAGTAAAAATACAGGAGCAGCCAGGCCCAGCCCTTCCCTCCAAGCCTAAAGCCCCTGGGAGAAGGGTGCTGCTCCATGCACCTGCACCCCTCGGCCCCACCAGCATGGGTCCCAGCCTATAGTGCTCCTGCCACAAACCCCGGGACCAGGGGAGAGAGGTGGTCCACTCAGCCCTAGGTGTCTCTCGGACAATAAAACTGGCCTCTTTCTGGCAGAGGGTAGAGCCCACTGGAAAGGATGGTGTCAACAGGGTTATCTCCTGAATACAGTCCCCAGGGTCCCTTTCTGCTTCTTAGTCACTGCTCTCCTTCCTTCTTGTGGGCTAGCTCTCCAGGGCTGGGCTGAGACCTCTGTTTTCCCAGGCTGCCTCACTGCAAAGAGGTCAAGGGTGATGGATAGTGCGGGGGCAAACGTGCACTAAGAAGCAAGGCCCTTCTTCAGGGTCACCCCCCAGGACAGAGGAGGAAAACATGCAGCCTCTTTCCTTCCCCCTCCACCCAATCCCTCAGCCATGGCATCACGGAGAAGCAGAAATCCACAGTCACAAATGGGAGCCTCAAGTCCTCAGGGAGAGTTTAAAAAGCCAAATAGATGATATACTTGTGGGAATAGGAACTGGACCCCAAATGATTTTATGTGACTATGTGCCCCTTTGGGGAGATTTTAGGCAGGCTCTAATCTCCTTCCCTACCCCTCCCTGTCCTTCTCCAGTCCCCTTGTGTCCAGGCTCAGGCAGCTCTGTAGAGAGAAAGAGCCACCTAGTCTCCTCCTTCTTCCCTAGGTGTGCCCTGCAGAGCTGGCATGGCAGCCCCTCAAAGTGTCCTCACTTCCCTCTTCTTCCCCATCATGAGGCCCACCTTGGGAGGTACTGGTTTCACCCAACCCATGCTTGGCTCTCCCACTCCATTACTGACCCTGTTTCACCAGCGGCTGCTGCAAAGCAGTCCAACCGGCCTGATCCTGTGAGGGGCAGAGGCTCCAGGAGATGTAGGTGAGTTACGGGGGAAGGTGGTTTTCAGATCAGAACAATCAGCTACTATGGCCCTGAGAACAGCAGCCTGAAACAGATGGGACACCTGGGCCCAGGGATCAAGAGGCTGTCTGTTCTCCAGGCTGCAGGGCCCAGGGAGCAGCCTCTGTCCTCTCCTGAAGGCCTGTCTCTCAGTTTTCCCATCCTCTTGTGAAACCAGGAAGATTTGAGGGGACTCTTAGAGGTCCATACCAAATCTAGAAAGATCTAGGGGGAACTGAACCATTGCGATGTTAGGCAGCCGTGGGATCCTCCAGACTTGAGACCTCAGCCCTCTGGCCCAGGGCAGTCAGCGTCTCCCCAGTTTGGGCTCCTCGGGGCTGTACTGTGTTCTCAGCACAGCCCCACTCCCCACTCCATCTCTGGATGCAGGCTCCAGCTGCGTTAGTGCCTGGCCATCCCTTAGGGCCCAGGCTACCAGTAGAGCCAAGTTGAGTTCTTACACTGCATCTTCAAAACGGGGTATAGAATCCTGTCTCCAGCAGAAAGGGACTGAAAAGAAAAAAATGGTAGCAACAATCATTTACTGAGCCTTTCCTAGGTGCTAAGCACTTCACATGAATGAATTAATTTAATCCTTACAAGAAGTCTGTGTGTTAATGCATCACCCCCTTTCACAGACAGAGAAACTGAAGCCAGAGAGGTTAAGTAACTTGCATACAGCTACTAAGTCAGGGAGCCAGTATTTGGCACTAGACAATCTTTGAAAGCCTATATTATGGGGAAAATACAGGAAACAGGGAATGTTATTTGAGGGTATCCTCTCAACCAATGTAGGGGTTGTGGAGAAAGCTAAAAAACACCGTGGCTGTGATGTAATGCTTGCTCACCAGCAATGTGTTGCATCAGTGTTGAGGAACAAGAGGAATGGGTGGGAGGGTGTTTGTTGAATTTATATCCCAGGCACTTTGCAATCAAGTAGGAGATGCTTTTAACAGATAGCCCAACGTTCATTTTAGAACGAAGCAGCCTTTATCTGGAAAATACTTTTGGTCAGTGTTGGGAGGTGCAATCCCAAGGCCTGGGTTTTAATTGTGGGGATCCTTGATGGGTGGTTGGGGAGGGGATTTCTGAGCATGGGTCCCAGAGAGGAACTTGTCTTATGCTGTAATGAGGGACAGGTGAGAGCGAGAATGGAGGAAGGAGAAGCAGGGGGCAAGGGGAGAGGGAAACACATGGGGAGGAAGTGAGATTGGGTGGGCTTTCTGTGGGAAGGGTCAGGACAGGAACCCCTGGTGGCAGGTGGTCAGAAGGGACTTTAAAAGAATAGGAATGTGTAATGTGGATTTTAAATGGCTTGCTGTATTGTTTATATATGTGAGTCCTTCCTGTAAGCTCACCCTGATTTCTCTGTTCTTTAAAAAAGTCTACTAACAAATATTTTATGTAAGATTTGTGTGTGTGTGTGAAAACTGGGGAAGAAGTTGTGATTCATAATGCTGAGCAGACACCATGAAGAAACAGGGGAAAAGAAGGCCACAAGAACACAGATATCCCAAGGATGAATGTTGGGCTTTCACAGGCTACGAATTGGGGAGTTAAACTATTTGACTTAGGCAGGGCAGAGAGGCCCTTGTAGCCTGTGTGCACTGATGGGGAAAGTGATATCCTCTTTATGGTTTGGATTTTAGGAACTGAGATAAGCCTTTCTCCAAGAAACTGGAAGTGAGAAAAATAAGATAGCCTCTGAAACATAAATATATAATGGAATAGAGCAAAGAGTACAAATTCAGCCTAAGAGACAGAAGTAAATTTTGTCAGTGGTCATCTAAGAACTTTCCTTCAAGTGTTTTCTCCAATAGCTAGTCCACTAGTATGTGAAGGAGGCAAACCAAGTCCTCTTGCCTGAGTGCAAGAGATATTCCAATTATGATTTAATATACATGCAGACAGGGAGAAAATGTACTAGTTATTTCAATACTCCAAAATAATTTCTCAGGTAAATTAAGAAGTTGGCATTCTGGTTAATCCATCTGCCTTCTTAGTTTGATTAGTGTGGGTCTATACCCGGAAGATGGCTTCCCTCTCCATGTGCTGAAATAATGAGGTTTTCATTCTGTCAGGCTGAGAGCCAGGCCCTGCCCATAGTTAAATCCATCAGAATAATGAATGCCACCTCTTGGGAAATTGTTTCATTGCCTTTTATCCCAGAGGTGTACCCTAACATTGACCAACTTTATAGATGAGGAAACTAAGACTCAGAGTATCTAAATCACTTGCACAAGGTTACACAGAGCCAGGATTCAAACCTAGGTTTTGTGTGACTTCATAGCCATAATATTTTCACAATGCATCATTTCTGAGGTAGCTGAGTAGAAGAGGTACATTTTTAAAAGGCATTTAGTCTTGGACTCTATGCACCAAATACTGTGAGCCTATTACTTCTAACCTATTTTCAAATTCAGTGGTCCTTTTGTTCATTCTCCATCCATCCATCCATATAGCCGTCCATTTACTTACATGTATTTATTGAATTTCAGGCCCTCCAGTAGATTCCAAAAATGAGAAATTCTTTGTCCTTGAAGATCTTGCAGTCTGAAGCGTTATCAAAAGGCACTTGTAGAACAGATCCAAGATGGCTGATTAGGGAGAGGCTGGGCTCACTTCTCTCCCAGGAAAACAATTAGGGAACAGGCAGAAACTGGAGCAATGGTTCTAGAGCTCTGCAGATTAGGGGGAGTTCAGTGCAACATCCAGGACAGTACAGAATGAAGAAGTGGAGAAGCTACAGTGAGAGATGATGAGTAACCCCCTTTAGCCCCTGGCTCCTGGCATCCATCCCCCACTCTTGGGGCAGAAGGCATCAAGGTCTTGTTTCCTGGCTGGTGAGCAGCTAAAGACCAAAAGGGCAGCAGAGGTCCACTCTTCCAAAAACAGGGCAGAAAATTATTTAATGTAATATGCCAAATATGGTGGTTTGGAGTTTTTATGGACCCCTGAATATCATGTTCTTAAAGTTAATCCATTCCTGTGGGTGTAAACCTTTTGTGGGTGGGATATTTTGATTAGGTTATTTCGGTTGAAGCGTACCCAGGTGGGTCTTAATCCTCTTACTGGAGTCCTTCATAAGAGGATGAAATAGAAAGAACAGAAGCTGAGAGAGAAAGACACAGAAGCTGAGAGAGAAAGCCACAGAAACAGAGAGTAAGCCACCGAAGCCAGAAGATGGAAGCAACAAAAACCAGAAAAGAAGAGAGAGACCAGCAGATGCTGTATGTGCCTTGCCATGTGACAGAGGAGCCCCAGATTGCTAGCAGCCTGTCTTCAGGAAGACGGTATCATCTTGATGATTCCTAGATTTGGACATTTTCATGACCTCAGAACTGTAAGCTTGTAAACTAATTAATCCCCATTGTAAAAGCCAACCCATTTCTGATACATTGCATTTTAGCAGCTTTAGCAAACTAAAATACCACATAAACATACAAAGAAGAACCACATGATCATCCCAATTGATGCAGAAAAGGCATTTGACAAAATCCAGCATCCCTTCTTGATAAAAACACTTTGAAAGACAGGAAGAGAAGGAAACTTGCTCAACATGATAAAGGACATACATGAAAAACCCACAGCTAACACCATACACAATAGTGAAAGACTGAAAGCTTTGCTGTTGAGATCAGGAACAAGAAAAGAATGCCCACTGTTACCACTGTTACTCACCATTGTTGTGATAGAAATTCTAGCTAGAGCAATTAGGCAAGAAAAAAGAAATAAAAGGCATCCAAATAAGAAAGGAAGAAGTAAAACTGTCACTGTTTGCAGAGGATATGATCCTATACCTAGAAAGTCTCAAGTAATCTACGAAAAGACTACTTGAGCTGATAAATGAGTTCAGCAAAGTGGCAGGATTCAAAATAATCACACAAAAATCAGTAGTGTTTCTCTACACTAGTAATGAGCAATCTGCGGTGGAAATCAGGAAAAAAAAATTCCACTTACAATAGCAACTAAAAGAATCAAATATCTAGGAATAAATTTAAACAGGGATATAAAGGACCTATATTCACAAAACTACATAGCTAAAAGAAATCGAAGAAGATGTAAATAAATGGAAGGACATCCATATTTATGGAATGGAAGACTAAATATTGTTAAGATGTCAATTCTACCCTAAATGATTTACAGATTCAACACAATCTCAATCAAAATTCCAACAGCTTGACTTTGCAGAATTGGAAAAGCCAATGACCAAATTTATCTCAAAGGGTAAAGGGCTACAAATAGCCAAAAACATCTTGAAAAAGAAAAATGAAGTTGGAGGCATCTCACTTCCTGACTTTAAAGCATACTACAAAGCTACAGTGGTTAAAACAAAACAAAACAAAACTGTGGGATTTGTATAAAGATAGACATATTGACCAGTGCTACCAAATTGAGCATTCAGAAATAGACCATCACATCTATGGTCAATTGATTTTGACAAGGCTGTCACATCCACCCAACTGGGACAGAGCAGTCTCTTCAACAAATGGTGCTGGGGAAACTAGATATCCATATGCAAAAGAATGAAAGAGGATCCCTATCTTACATCCCATAGAAAAATTAACTCAAAATGGATCAAAGAGCTAAACACAAGAGTCAGTACCATAAAACTCCTAGAAGAAAGTGTAGGGAAGCATCTTCAAGATCTTTAAGATGTGTTTTCTTAGACCTTATTCTCAAAGCACAAGCAATGAAAGAAAAAAATAGATGAATAGGAACTCCTCAAACCCGAGTACTTCTGTGCTTCAAAGGACTTTGTCAGGAGGGTGAAAAAGCAGCTGACTTAATGGGAGAAAATATTTGGAAATCACATATCTGATAAGGGTGTAATATCCAAGAGACAAATAACCCAACTAAAAAATAGGCGAAAGACATGAAAGACATTTTTCCAAAGAGGATTTACAAATGGCTAAAAAGCACATGAAAAGAGGTTCAACATCACTAGTTGTTAGGGAAATGTGAATCAAAACTACAATGAGATACCGTTTCACACCTAAGAAGAGCCACTATTAAAAAATATATAGAAAACTGCAAATGTTGGAGAGGATGTGGAGAAATAGGAATGCTTATTCACTGTTAATGGAATGTATAATGGAACAGCCATTTGGCAGTTCCTCAGGAAGCCAAGTATAGAACTGTCATACCCATCAATTCCGTTACTAGGTCTATACTCAGAAGAACTGAAAGTAAGGATGTGAATAGACATTTGCACACTGATGTTCATAGTGGCATTATTTACAACTGCCAAAAGGTAGAAAAAACCCAGATGTCCATCAACCAATGAATGTATAAACAATATGTGTTATATACATATGATGGAATATTATGAAGCTATAAGAAGAAATGAAGTCATGACACATGTGACTACATTGATGAACCCTGAGCACATTATGTCGAGTAAAATATGTCAGACACAAAATGACAAATATTGTATGACCTCACTAATATGAACTAAATATTACTAGCGAATTCATGGTATTACTATCTAGAACATAGGTCACCAAAAAAATGGAATGAAGGCTGAGAATGGGGAGCTGATGCTTAATTGTGCAGAATATGTAATAAGGTTGGTCACATCTCAATTTAAGATCCTATTCACCAAAAGATCCTACTTACAATGGGTCCACACCCACATGAATGGATTAGCTTTAAGAACATGATCTTTTCTGGGATACATACAGTTTCAAAACACCACAGTATGCTTGAGGAGGGATTGGGAGGGAATATTTGTGTTGTATATATGTTTCAACAATTAAAAAGAAGAAGGACACTAAAGAGTTAACAATTAAATGCAATACTTGATACTGGATAGGATGTAAGAATGGAGGGGAAAAGTTTCAAAAGGATATTATTGGGACATAAGAAAATTTTGAAAGATATAATGCAAGTTTTATATCAATGTTAAATTTCTTGAACTTGATAACTGCATTTAAGGTGATTACATAAGTGAATATCCTTATTCACGGGAAATGTACATGGAAGTATGTGTTCAAGGAATATGATGTTTGCAAATGGCTCTCAAATGTTTATCAGATAATTTGTATAGATTGAACAGACAGATAAGATTAGACTAGATTAGACAGAATGGTACTGCAAAGGTGGCAAATGTTAAAATTGGTGGATCTGTCTAATCAGTCTTTAAAGTTAGAATTTGTTATGGCTCCATCATAGACTTTCTTCTCAGTCTCTTCTCTAAACAATCTTGCCCACACATACATGTTCAACTATCACTTAGAAATAGATGACTTATTAATTTATGTCTCCAATCTGGATCCCTCTCTGAGCTCCAGACACACATATCAACTACCTACATGATCTCTTTTCTTATATCTCAACACCAGCATGTACCAAACTCATAGTCTTCCTTTTCTACCTCCCATTATTACAGTGTTCTCCATGTCCAGATGGGTAAGATAGAAAGGTATACTTGATACCTTTTTCTCTCTTGCCTTTTGTGCCAGTTTGATGTATTATGTCCCCCAAAACACCATTATCTTTGATGCAATCTTGTGTGGGCAAACATTAATTTTGATTAGATTTTGGAATACTTTGGGTGTTTCCATGGAGATGTGATTCAGTCAACTGTGGACAAGACCTTTGGTTGGATAATTTCCTTGGAGGTATTGCCCTTAATTAAATTACTGGAGCACTATATAAGCTCAGACAGAAGGAGCAAGCTTGCTACAGCCAAGAGGGACACTTTGAAGCACACACAGGAGCTGAGACAGGAGCTTCAACTTATGGAGACATTTTGGCAGATGGTCTTTGAAAGCAGACTCTTGCTCCGGAGAAGCTAAGAGAGAACAA
>PVKY010009529.1:0-13254 GCA_004027775.1 Bradypus variegatus
CCCCATCCACTTAGCCAATGAGGGTGGAATCGAAAGTTCCATAATAACCTGGGGGCCCTTGGAAACTTTTCATCTCAACACGGAGACTGATTAAATAGCAACAAAAATAAATTATGTAAACACAGGGTTGTAGAGACACCCAGAGACCCAGAGACCTGGGGTCTGTGCCTTATATAAATGCAAATACTGTAACAGCATTGTAGCAGGTTCCCCCACTGCCACCCCACACACAGCTCGGAGAGAGGAGGCTTGGAGCCAGCGAAGATGGTGTCTAGCATTCCCACCAGCTCAAGCCTGCTGGGCTTTCAAGGAAACCTCGAGTCAAGCACGAAACCCGACCCTGCACAGAACCAGACCCTGATAACTCTGGCTTAGGGCATTAAAATCGGCAAACAAGAGGCTGCAGAAGCAGTGCCTGCATCTAGAATTTGCTGGAATCAGTCCTTCTGGGCGGAGGGAGACTCCTGGAGGAGCAGGGGAGAGAAGGAAGGGGCACTCAGCAGGGAGTCCAGGGGCCTGTTTTTCTGTCTTCACAGCACCCCTAAGTAGCTGCCAGACATACCCTCCTGGCCTCAGCCTCCTCCCAGAGGATAAGGGGTTGTCTGTCAGGCCCCCTCCAGTTCCCACATCTCAGGGGTGATCAAAATTGCCACTTTCTCTCCAGGATGCCCGCCCCTATGGCCCCCTCTTGGGCGCTGCCCTCTCAGCGCCCACTCCCCAGGGGAAGTGTTTCTCAGCTTCTCCTCCCTCCTTGGGGATCTTGGCAGGGTGCTCATATTAGCAGCTCTCACTTGGTCTGCAGGTGGGGCCAGCAGCTTTTTATAACTGCAGGTGTCTCTGGGTAGGGCTGCCTCTCCCCATACCCCTCCCTGCGCCCGCTTCCTCCCTCATTTCTGGGGAACAGCCTGGGCCTGGCTGTTGGAGGCCTGTGCAGCTGGGTCAGGCAGGGGTCCCGGCCGAGCAACAGGAGTACAGGGGGCGGAGGACTCCAGATCCCACTCTGTCAGGGTGTCACGGGCAAGCCGTGTGCCAGGAGTGGGGATCGGCTGTGGGGCCCTCTCCACTCTCCTCTGCATCCTTTGTCACCCCCACCACCTGGTTCATGCCCACCCGAAAACAGCCAATTCATTGTTTGTAACAGTCATTAAGCTGAGAAAGAGCGCTTCTTTTCTTGGTGGGCGCATCATCCCCATTCAATATCTGTATTCCTCTTCTAATATGCAGCTGCTTTCACGCCCTTAAATTACGTGAAACCTCAGTAAGCCACAGTCACCACAATAAGATTTCATTATTAAACTTCCCTGGCAGGTGAGCACAGCACTTCATACTTGCCAAAGTGCCCCTTTATTAATTGTCTCATCTCATCCTCCTAACACATCTGCCAGGCTGTCTGGGCAGGGAACATCATGCCCACTCTACAGATGAGTAGACTGAGGTCCCAGGAGGTCCCTGACCACAGTCACTAATTAGGCCTCCTGAGTCCTAGACTTCTGTGAAAAAGTTGTAAAAGCCTGAAATAGGTCTCCCCACCTTGAATGCCGGATTTTCCACCAATTGCAAAGAGTAAGGGCATGAACGATGCTTGCCTACTGCTGTCTCCAGGATAGGACCTGGGCCAGGAGGTGGTGGGACAGGGAGGCCATGCAGCTGGGCCTCCGGCACCTTGAGCCTCTCAGTCCTCTCTTTGGGCCCATTCCTGTCAGGTGCCCAACTCCAGGCCACAGTGGCTGAGGGGCAGCTGGCAGTCGGCTGGCCTCTGTGGACTCTGGCTCCCAGGAGGGCCCCCTTCTCATCTGTACAACAGATGGGGGGATGTTACAGGGTTGCTGGTGAGACACAGATTCCAGAGCTTGCCCTGCCTGGCTCCCACCCCAAGAGAGACCCTCACCTGCCAGCATATGCTACCTGGGCTTGGAAAAGGGAGTGGAGAGGTGGGGTGGAAAATGGGGCACTTGTTCTCTTTCTACTTATTTGAAAAGTGAAATGAAAGAACAGCAGATAAGAGAAATTGTGGCAGGTTTCACTTTTCTCCAACTTTTTTAAACAACAACAAAGAAGGGCAACAAAGCGTACAAGAACCGCTCCCAGTCTATCCACCTGGTCTGTTCCCGGCCTACCTATCCGGATTTGCTCCTGCCTACCAAGGAGCAGGTAAACAAATCCCGGCAGTAGAGTGATTGGGAAGAGCTGTAAGCTGCTAAGCAAGCCTATTTAAAATGAAAGATGCCGGGGAGAACAAAACCTATTCTCATTCATATGATCTGGTAAAAATGTCTGTACAAAGAAGCTCACAATGTGTCCATTTCATACCTGAGAACCACAGGAATCAGCAAATGTTTCAGGGCGGCAGGTATTTTTGAAGCAAGGGACCCGACAGCTCCCGGGACGGCCCCTGGAGGACAGTACTGGAATCTGTGTGTGTCCTGCCGCCCCTCCACGAAGCCGCCCGGAAACAGACTGGCTCTGCCATCTCACAACGCTGCCATCCCCTCACACTGAGTGTTTCACACCCTTCTCTTTTGGGAAGGCTTCTTGGATTGCCCCATGTCACTAATGATTTTCTTACTACGTCCTTTCATATTCTTTGCATTTTATGTGCTTTTGATTTGCTTCTGCTTAGAAATGAGCTTGTAAGTACAGCCAAGTTTCTTTTTAATATCCATCTCCTGGCTCAATCCATGGTATGTACAGGACAGGTTTCCTATTCTACACACACCTATTTCCAACACTTATACAAAATGGTTGATGCCGACTTGGAGGAACTACCTGTCAGAGGTGAGGAGGGATGTAAACTGGTTGGGACGTGCCCCTGGCTGGGAACCACCCACTGCACCTCTCCAGTTCAAGGCCTCCCACACTGATCTCTCCCGGCAGTGACTGCTCACAGGAATGTGAGAGCCGGAAGGGGCTTTACAGATCACCTTTTTTCTCTGCAATTGAAGGGACCAAGGACCTGCCCAGAGAAGGAGCCCCTATGGGCCGCGCAGTGGTTAGAGGTAGCACAGGGACAAGGACCAAACACCCTAACATGAAGTCCCGTGCTCTTGCCAACGCAGTGCAGCAGTGATGTTTTCCCTTCTGTGGGGGTCATTAATTTTCTATTGCACATTTGTCTGGCCCCCATCTGGACGGAATGCTGCTTGAGGACAAGGGTCATGTCTAAAGTTCTGTCCACGATCCGAGAGTGTCCAGCATGTCAGAGAACACAGCAGGGAAATCATAACACTAGTCACACAAGAATCACTTTCATCTGAACCTTTGTTTTTGGAAATTATATCAAAATGGCGTGTCATGGCCACGACTAACTTTGCCTTGGAGTGTGCTGGCCACCAGTGGGACGGGCCCCTGACCAAGCAGAAGTTCCCTGTCGGCAGGTGTATACAAGCAAAGACTGCGAGAAATGCAGGGGAGAGGAATTCCTATGGCAGGTGTGAGGCTAGATCACCCAATTTCTAAGTTTTATTTTCTCTCTAAGATTTTAGAAGTCTGTAACTCTGAGACAGAAAGGAGAAACAGAGGGCTAGGCCAGACAGCACACAGCCAGAGTCCCTGGAAGACGGCCTGGTTTGTTTCAATAAAAATGCACTATCTCCTTCAGGACTGGAAATTCCTGCAAGTGGCAGAGTTTGGGGGTTTTTAAACGGAGAAATCTTTGTTGAGTACTCACTACATGTAAGGCGCTGGGTGCTAGGTGCCAAGGGTAACACAGAAAAACAGCGTTGGTGTCTGACCTCAATGAGCTTATAGTTTTGCTGGGGAGAAGGGAAGCTGTACATAAACTGAAACACAAACCATAAAAATCAGGATAATAATACAAGAGTTAACTAATAGCTCAGAATAAAAAGAGAAGCACCATTTCAGGGCCATCCCTGATTAGCTGCCCAGTGAGGGGTGCAGACAGCAAGGCCTCAAGCTACTGGAGGAGGGAGCACCCACTGCAGGCTGCAGGCTCACCCAGGGCCCTGGAGGCTGGTTGCTGGCATTTACGTCTATTAATTAACTGCGGTTGTGACAGCGGGGTTTGACTTCCAAGGACCATCCAACAGAAACCCCAATCGTCCTGAAGTCCTGAGTTCCCCTACACTCATTGGGAGGGTAGAGTTGCCAACAGGCGGGGAAGAGGTCTATGGCTCCTGTCTCCAAGGGAAGAAACTGACAAAATGGGCTCAGTCCTGGTTCTCTGTACCTTTTCCTCCTCTGGGAATGAGACGGGCCCCTGGGTTACACCAGCAAGACTGCGGAGCAGAGGCGGAAGTGGGCCTGCAGGACAGCCTGGGGCATGTCTCCCCAGGGGGTTCAGTGAGCTGCAGAGCCAGGAGCTGGGGTCTTTCAGGGACAGCCTTATGGCTGGACTTGCAGGTCTGGTGTGTCAATGCCTGGAGACCCCAGTTGCAATCTGTGAAGACCTACTGCCACTAGTTTGTCCTGTGCAATCCCAGTGGAGGCAGCGGGCCCCTCCTTCCAGTTCCCCAGGTCACTTGGTTTGGGATGCAGCCCCCAAGCCTACCCTGCAACCCCCTGCCCCTCTGTTTCTCTTCTCAGCTGAAGCCCTGAGATGCGAAATGGGGGCCTGGTTCCTTGGCTGCTTCTCTTCTCTGTAGAAGAATGGCCTCTGGGTGGGGGGTGGGAGAGGACTTCAGATCTTCAGACCACTTCTTCCAAAATCTCGGGTGGGGGAGAGGAACGGTCAGTCCACAGCAGGCTCTGCCCACCCTCCCAGCCCCTCTTTGGGCTTCCCTGGGTTCCTCTTTAGGGGCTGTAGAGGTGCCGCCCCTCACCACATGGCACATCGCAGGACTCTGACCTCACCATCTGGTGAACAAACCCCCTTTTTAACATAGCGGAGACAAGGTGGAATTTTTCCAGCTGAAGTTGCTCAGAAGTCAAGAGAACATGAGCCTCTGTAAGCCACGGGGATTGCACCTTATTTGGCTCACAGGCCCCATTCCCAGACCTGGCTGTTGTGTGTGGTGCGTGTGCTTATCACCCTCACTGCCTGCTGTCTGTGGTTCTGGGTTTGGGTCTGGGCTGAGGCCAGCAGCGTCTCCTTTGGCATCCCTTCTCCCCGGGCTCCCCTGCTCTCCCATCCCAGAAGCCCCCACGGCTTGGCCACTAAGTTTTTCTCTGGTTTGAGGAAGATCACCCATCCTCAGCTTTCTTTGCAGCTCCAATCCAGACAACTGATGGGTTTTGAACTGAGCAAATGATCTAGCTCTTCTCAGCTAGGGCTCTGTCAACACCCACTCCCCTAGGTTCTCTGCTGTGACTCATCACACAGATACCTCCACCCTGCCCCACCCATCACCCCCCACCCTGGGCAGCTCCCAGCAGAGGAGGCCGTGCCCTCCATGGACACTGCTAGAGCTCGGCACTCCAGCTCATCCTAGTGTGCCTTCCCGAGGGGCAGAACCCAGAAGAACCGCACTCTCCCAGTCAGAGCCCTTCCCCAAACCCAGAGAGAGCCCACAGGACAGGAGGGCCTCGTGGGCCGCTTTCATGGAGGCCATGAGCAAACCGGTGGCTCTAAGGAAAGGGGGCCAGGCCCTGCAGGCGTGCCGCGGTCACTGAGGAGTGGGGCTGGCGCGCGCGGGTGGGTGCTGCGGGACCCCCCAGCTGCAGGCGCGCTCGCCTCTCGCGGGGGCTGGGGCGGCGGGAGGGGCGGAGGCAGTGGCAATGACTTCACATCTTCGTTGCTGAAAATAGTCCTCTCTCGGGCAGGCTGGTTCAGGGTGTGAAAAGCTCCGCTCCGCTCCCCGAGAGCGGCAGGAAACAGCCAGCGCAAAAAATTAACCCCAGGCCCGCGGCGCGCTTTGCTGAATTAGCGCGCGCTTCCCCTCTCCCAGCCGCTCGCCGCGGACCTCCCCCCGGGCAGCGCCGCAGACCTGCCGCCTCCAGGCTCGCCCTTGCGCCCAGCCCCGGGAGCTTCCCATTCCCTGGTGCTTCCTGCGTGCAGGGACCCTGCTAACAATTCCACACCTTGCGGCACCGAATCTTGCAGGTGACATTATCATCTTGTTTCACAGATGTGGAAACCGAGGCTCAGACGATTAATTAGGCTGCCCAAGGTCACACAGAGAGTAAGTGGCAGAGGCAGGGTCAGGGGCCAGGGCTGCCTGACCTCAGCCCTCCAGGGAACAACTTACTGTCCCCATTTGACTGCCGGGGACACGGAGCCCCAGCACTTCCCCAGCAAAGAGCTCAGGCTGTAAAGGGTCCCAGCTTCTCACATCCTTCACACCACAGTTCTCACGGTTCTCACGTCATGGAAGCTGCTGTCTGCTTCAGCAGTGGTGGCACTCGGCTGGGGAGGACAGAGCGTGCCAGGAGGTGCCAGTTCACCCACACCCCAGCCTCCCCGAGGGAGGGGCAGAAATGGAGGCTCCCTCCCCCTGTGTTGGAGGGAGTTTCTGGGGCTAGAGGGACTGGGACACTAATCCCACCTCTGCCCAGGGGCCCGGCGTCTAAACTGCTGCCTCAGTGTGAGTACGGGTGACGCGGTCTATTCCCAGAACGATTCCCAACCTTCGTTTCCACCCTAAAGTACACCAGATAATTAAGCCTCTCTCAGGCCTCCTCAGTATAATGCAGATTAATTTATTATTTAAATCTGAATAGAATATTAGCTCATTGTCTTAATAGTTCTGATAATGCTTGGGGTGGGGGAGACACAGGATGGAAATCTTCCCACCTGCCCCCTATTCCCCTTTGTCCTGTGCCAGAATGGAAAGACCCCACAGGCCAGGGTGGTGCCTGCAGTGGGGCTGGGGGCCAGGCACAAGGACATGGGTACACACGCGGTAGCAACTGAGTGGTCCTCAAATCAGCACCCTGACTGCAGGCCATGGAGCCGGCGAGGCGTGGCCCCACCCATGCCCTTCTGCCCAGGAAAGAAAGAAAAAAGAAGGCAAGGAAAGCAGGAACCAGAGAGCAGCGTCCCCTGCCCAGTGAACTCAATTTCTGCAAACCCTGCTGGTGAGGACTGGGCCAATGTACATGGCGCCATTTCTGAGAGTCCATAGAACATGTGATTTGCCAGCTGCCCTTCTCAAAAATGGTTTTGGGGAGAAGGCCATTTCACCAAATGATCCAGGGGCCGGTGGGGGTGGGGGGTGGAGGGCGCCGGCTAGGCACATGGGGGTGCAAACTGTCATAGCCAACCCTCCCTCCTCTGTCGGCGCCCCATTCTATGCCCCGCAGACCAAGGAGAGGCCTAGGAGCAGCGAGCTCTCCCTGCAATGCACACCTCCTTCCCCCAGGTAAACAGTCTCTGGAGAGGACCAGGTCCTTGCTGCTTCTGTTTCCCTGCCGAGGTGTTCTCTCAGCCTCCTGCTCTCCACAGGCAATAATAACCTTAATGTTAAAAGGGACCTGTGGCTGAGAGATGAAAGGATTGACTCAGTACGGAGTGGGCTGTTCACAGAGTAAATGGTGTGTACGGTGTCCAGTTGTCAGTGTTCCCCACTGACATCAGACCTGAGTGTCCACTGTGGGTGCTTGGCAAGGAGGGGTCCAAAGGAAACTACGATGTGGTCCTGTGCCCAGGGTGCTGACAGTGGAGCCACAGGTACAAGGGCCTCATCTCAAGCAGCCACCTGATAGATGGGGAAACTGAGGCCCTCCAGGCCAGGGCCGGGTGGGTGGGTAGAGGAGAGGAGCCGGAATCCTGCCTCCCAATGCCACGTGCCCCTCGCTGTGCTGGAAGCTTCCCTGGCAGCACCCTAACTTGAGAGTGGTTGATTCAGGGTCAGGTTTACCTTGATGCCCCCCAGGTCTGGAGTCTAGCAAGAGCCCTTGGCACGGAAGGTGCTGGATCCAGCCAGGAAAAATATATGGAACACGTCGTGTGGTTGTGGTGTCTTCACACCAGCCAGCCATACAGCTGGCAATTAATTTCCCCTATAAATGAAACACCTTTCATATCACTTTACCTGGAGAGCTTGAATTGACAACAGTGGGTGTAATTTATACATACTTTTACCCATCTGTTAGCATTCAGGCTTCAGGCTGCTTGTGTTTTTTTTCCTTCAATTCTCTCCCCAAATTGAAAGGATTAGGTTTGGATTAGGTGAGTGTTTTAAGCAGATATGCAAAAAGATGGATGGCGATGTTTCCAGACGGTTAATGCCCAGGGGAGGCCCTTGCACAACATGGCCGGGTGGGGCTCAGTGATCTGGGAAATTGCCTCCACCTCGTGGCCCAGCAGCCACCGCCGTTGGGATGCTAGCTGCGAAGGGCCTCAGGGACTCTCCAGGCCCGCCCTTCATTTTACAGATGAGAAAACCAAGGCTCAGAGAAGCCGAGGACTCCTGCGAGGATGCACAGCTGCCCAGAGGCAGAGCCAGAGCTGGCCCTGGGTTCCCGGCTGCAGTGCGCCAGAGTGAGGGCGGCTCAGCTCTCCTCCGGGACTGGAGGAGGCGGCGAGGAAGGAACTGGGAGGACTTGGCTCGTGGGAAGGTTCAGTTCATCCTGCCCCTTAGTTTCTATGGAAGGGGGGTTTGGCTAGAAACTGAAAGCAAGACTGAGTTAGGGCAGTTTCCGGCAGTCGTTCTCTCTCTCTCTCTCTCTCTCTCTTTCTCTCTCTCTGTGTGTGTGTGTGTGTGTGTGCAGTGACCAGGAGGCCGAGGCTGACTCGCTCCCCTCTGGAACACCCACAGTTCTGTTATCAGTGGCCGACTGATCTCGCCTTCTCTGGCACTGTTGGCCGTCTTCTCCCAAGGAGTCTTCTCTTGCCAACCCTTACAAGGACCTTGGGGACTAGGGCCGTGCTAGGCTCCTTGGGGACCCTACTGCGTAGGCTTCTCCAGGTGGCTCTCCCCACCGACTCCCCCAAGTCCCCATCCCTGGAGCTCCGAGGTGGGGTACAGATGGGGCCCTTCAACCTGAGGGCAGGTGCTGGCTGGTACGGCCGGAAGGTATCATGCCACTTCTGGTAGGCTGGGTAGGGACCAGACTCTTAGACAGGACCTGGCGGGGGGCAGGATAGAGGCCTGTGTCTGTCTTTGCAGGTCATCAAGGAAGCATTTGTCCCCAAGACCCCTGAATCCCAAGCAGGGTGGCCGGTCACTCAACCATCCACTCAGCCCCCGTGGCTTAAGCGCCTACTTGGGCGAGAGCCTGTGTTAGGCTCCCCGGGAGGACACGACAGGGCCTTGCCCCCAGAGGTCACGTGCTGACCTCTGGCCACCCACGGCCACAGTGAGGTGTGGTTACCACTGCCTCCTTCATTGCCTCCTTCCTGGCCAGCCTCTGCCCCACAGTCATTAGCAGTGTGACTGGTTAGAACCATGAAATAGTCTTGTATTAATGCAGGGGCCTGAGGAGATTTGGCCATTAAATGTTACATTAGACCCAAGGTGTCCTGTATACGATCCCGATGGAGTTTTCCAGGCAGCCTTGGCTGGGGGCCTTGGTGAGGGGGAACGTGCTGGAACTAACAACCAGGTGGGAAGGCGGGGACGCTGGGCTGTGCGCTCCCCCTGGAGCTCTGAGGACATCCTAGAGAACTGAGGAGGAAGGGCAGGCCGGTGCTTGCATCCGCGCAGCACCCCCACCCACCCCGTGCTAGCCGGCCGTGGCTGGGGGCTCAGTGCATCCCGTTCCCAATGGGACAGCGTGCGGTTCCCGGGGCTGCCTGATGTCGCCTCTCCTGGCCGAGGAGCACCGTCTCCTCCTCACTCCAGGGGTCCTGAGACTGAGCTCCCAAAACACAGTCATGTGATGGGAGAGACAGAGGACAAGTCCTTTCCCCTGCCATGGAGGTGGTGAGAACCGCAGGGAATAATTAGGGAATGGCACTGGCTTAATTTAAAATACTACTAACTGGATCCTCAGGGGCCGGTGATTACTGCTAAGAGTGGCCAGGAGGAGGACAGACAGGGTACTGGCTGAAGACACATGGTCTTTCTGTCAACCGCTCTAACCATCTACCCACCCACTCACCTACCCATCCGCCTTACTATCCACTCACCTCACCACATCTTAATATCTGGCTAATTACCCAACTACCCACCTACCCACTATCTAATCACCTAGCCACCCACCTGAGCATCCACCATACCCCACCTAACTAGCCCCCTCCCTTCCTAGCCACCTACCCATTTATCCTTTAAGGACCTTGGGTACCTCTGCGACTCTCTGGACCTCGGCTTCTCCATTGCAAACGGAGATGAGAATTCTCCCCTGATCTCCTGAGCTGGTTTAAAGGATCTGATGGACCTGAAAATGATTTTCAAAGTAGTGCAAGGAATACGCACACTAGATGGTAGATGCATTGTTACAGTTGTCAACGTTACTACTGCCGTTAGCGGTTCTGCAACTCCTGATAGCAAAGCCCTTCCTGACCTGGGATGATTTTCCAACTCTCTCTTCCCTTGGCCCAGTGGCTCTGCAGGTCCATCAAATGGTGGCTTGGGGTTTGTTTTTCAATGTCTCCTCCCGGCCACGGAGGGTGGGCAGAGGGTGGAGGGAGTGCGATGCACCCAGCCCCTCCATCCCTTTCTTGAGAGTTTCAGGGTCTGTACCCAGGAGCTGGCTCTTCCCTGCCTGCCTGCCCCGCTCCAATCTCAGCAACCTGATGAGAAATGCAAGGGGAGGGTCTGGGGGTTGGCCTGCGGGGCTGTGAGTGCATTAATGGCTGCGCTGGCTGCAGGGAGACCTCAGCCAGATGCCGGAACTGTTTGTGTTTTCCAATGTTAAGACTTCAGAACCAGAGAAAACAAACTGGGAGCTTCAAAACAAGGAAGCTAATTGTTTGGATGGGAAGATATTGTTTACAGTAATGGGGTAATTAGGAAGGAGGGGGTAGAATGAGCCACGGTGGTTTGGCCGGGGGAACCGGGTCCAGCCTGCTGTGGATTATGTGGCAGCCAAGGGGCCCGTTATTCGAGCCAGGCCATCTGCCTGTGGTCACCCTCTATCTTGCAAGGTCATCATCGTCTTGAGGAAGGTGCACATGAGACAAAAGGGGACATCTATGCACCAGGGTCTCAGGTGTGGGAGCCAGATTCCCCACCCCATCTGACATCTGGAGCTGGGGAGACTTCTCTTCTTCAAAGTCCAGTTCAGTCCACCTCCCCCAGGAAGCCCTCCTGACTACTGCAGCCCAGCCCCATTTCTGCCCCCTGCATTCCCCTGAACTGCAGGGACTCTTCATTACCCCGTGCTTGGCCTGTACCTGGGGCTCCTCCTTCTCCAGGCTCCCCGTACCTGGCTCAGGGGCGGGCACATGGCTAGGTCTAGCCAACTTGAATTACCCAGGATGCTTTGGAAGAGTGAATAGAAGGGGGAAGAGAAGGGATAATAACCATTAGCAGCAGCCTGGTTAAGGAAATAAATTAAAAATCAACTAACATGGCCTCAGTGGGGCCCCATGCATCCATCCATCCATCCATCCACATTCATCCACCTGCCTGCTGGGTGTTGCTGTAAGGAAATAAAGATGGAAGTTGAGAATCCACACTCAATGGGCACCAAACACTCAGATCTCAGACTGACTCTGGAGAATAATTTGAGAATACTTAACAACTGTAGATCTCAGGGAAAGAAACTTCCCCTTGAAGCAGAAACTGGCCTGTTGGCAAATTAATGGCTGGGTGGGTCAAGAGACCCCAGGAAGGGAAGGGAGAGAGGATGGTGGCTGGGGAGACGTTCATCAAATGTGGTGTGTTGCTGAAAGGGGCTTAAACTGGAGCATCACAGTGAGCCTGTGAGATGGCCCTGGGATGACTCCGGGAAAAGGACGCCAGACCAGGCAGGGGTCTTCCAAATTCCAGCAAACAGATCATGCCGTGCTTCTCTTCCTGACATTTGCTAAGAAGAGGATGAGTAGCCAGTAGCACAGACCGCTGCAGGGCCATGGGAATGTCCAAGCCAGATGCCCGGGAAAAGAACAGGATGCTTGTTGGAGATGCCTGGGAATCTCAGTGCCCCAAGGAATGTCTGGGCAGGGCTCCATGCCCCACGTCCATCAGCACCTGCTGTCATCCGTGCGCTGTGCCCTGACGTGCCGGCCACGCCTGGCCACACCAGCTCCGTGGTCTGTCTCAGGCCACTCCTGCCCTGCCTCGTGCTTCTACTTTTAAACAAACAAAATGATGGCTGTGATCTTTTCTTCTTCCATTTTTGTAAGCACAGGAAGAAGAGAAAAGAAATCCCAGGAGGCTGAGGAGAAGCGGAGATGGGGGGTGGGGTGGGATCTGCCCCCTGCGGGGTCTCTGCTTTCAACCTTCAGCCACGGGACAGCCTGCGGGCCTCTGCAGCTCACAGCGTCCTCTGTGCCTAAAGCGGCTGTGACCATACAACACTTGGGCCACGTCTGTTTGGAGCACGTAGCTCTCCTCTTCCGGTGAGCTCCTGAAGGGCGACAACCCGCTCCTCTCTGACGGCCCCCGGCTCCCTGGGAAGGCCTGGGGGGGCCTGTGCCCGCCCTGCTATCTGCGGATCTGAGTGAGCAAAGAACCTTTCCGTCTGCCTCTCGGCCTCCTGGGATTTCTTTTCTCTCCTTCCTTTGCTTACAAAAGTGGAAGAAGAAAAGACCAAAGCCATCATTTTGCTTGTTTAAAAGTAGAAGCATGAGGCTCTGGGTTAGGAAAACGGGTGAGCCAGCTCGACCAGCTGTGCCCGCCTGCCCCCGCCCCCACCTCGTTCTCATGCACGACTCTGCCCAAAGGCTCCGGGCTGGCAGGAGGGGTCTCCCAGAACCTGTCGCGGGATCTGGGGAGAACCCACACCCCTACCAAAGTGTGTGCATGTGGGATGGGGAGAGAGGCTGCTGCCCATCACTGCTCAAAGCAGGACGTGACATTATTAGGGTGGGGGCAGAGCAGGAGGGATGAGTGCCTGGGAGGCTGGAGGCTGCTGCCAGGCTCTGCCCTGGAGGCTCAGGCAGGGGGCAAGGGCACCCCGCCTCCCGTCCCCCTGGGTGGTGGTGAGAGTAGAGGGCAGATACTGATCCTGGCTCCCTCTTCCTCTCCGCATGTCACAGGGTCCTTGCCCTGGGTCTGGAGCCTCTTACTACATTCACAAGCTCAATCCCTTTGGGGTCCCTCATTGAACATCCATCCACCAGGTGTCTACTGGCTATTCTACCACCTGCCCAGCAAGACGCCAAATCCACAAATACCCACTGTGCATATTCTGAGTGTCTAGTCTAAGACAGAGGTTAAAAATTTAGAGGTTTGTGGTAGATTAAATCATATACCCCACAAAGACACGTTCAAGTCCTAACCCCGGCGGGTGTGAACTCATTTGTAAACG
>PVKY010009530.1:0-13244 GCA_004027775.1 Bradypus variegatus
AAAAAGCATTCAACTGACATAAGGCAATCATTTGAGTCAAGGAAAACAATCAAAACAAAAAATATTTTTTTTGGTGGTTGTAGTAAAATGCAGTTTCCCTCCTCTTGTCAGCAATATATCCAACAAGTGAAAGAGAATAAATACATAAATTGCCAACAGAAACAGAAACTCACAGGAAAGAAGTGAATAATGGTATTTTCAACATTAAGCTATTGGGGAAAAGAAAACATTTTATAGGTATTTTGCATTACATATTCTGTAACAAGAAAATATTTTTTGTAAGTAATGTATTACTAATAGCTATTTTAATAAAATCTACTCATCATATGAAAACAAGAAAAAAAAATCCTAACAAGAAGCCACTTTCTTAGATTAAAAAAAAAAAAAAGATATTTTCCAAAAAGATTTACCAACATAAAAATATAAGTACTTAAGCTGGGTTGCAGAGTAAAAAGTTTAACCCTGGGCCTTTATATAATAAATCATGCATTGTATTTTCAAGATGTATCCGTTTCAAAAGTGACTGGAAGCAGTGCTGCTATAAAATGCTTTGTGAAAGTCATTGTAGCTCAAATATAAGCAAACATATCCATTTCTATATATATTTAACAGAAATACATCTGAATTGAAATTCTCCTTTGAATTGACTGCTTCTAGTATACCTGGAAACAATAGCCTACCATATGCAATGTTAAACTGTCAATATGCAAATAACAAGACAAGCAGATTTGTAGCATAAAATACACAAATATTATTAATAGAAAGTTTACCGTATAATAACTCATGTTTTGATGGTTTCTGATGACATATCTTTTCTGCCTCATCAGTCTTTTACCTAAAACCACTACCGTCAACAGGTACAGTACGGAATGTGCTGTACTGAGGCAGAGCTCCAGAGCTTGCACATGTGGTTCCGCCTGAAGGAAACAGCGTACCCACCTGCTTTTGATTTGCTTCAAACTTATCAGCACAATTTATTTGGACCATATTCCTGCCTATTCCTTATTTCTACAATCTGCATTTCTTTTAGGAGGCATCCCACAAGTAAAACTGCCATTTAAATTATAACATCAAAAATATCAAAAGGATCAGTAATCAGCAATCATGTCAAAGTAGCTAATAACTTAGCTTGAAATTTCTAATGGAAGTTAAATGGAAAGCTAATGATAAAAATTCACATTTAGAAAAAAAGAACAAAATAACAAAATCAACCTGAACAGCAACTTGCCAAATAGGCATTTGCTTACAATCTTTCCCAAAAAAGTCTTTCATTTTTAATATAGAAAAAAAATAGCTATAATCCTTGTGTATATGTGTATTAACCGCAAAGTACAATGTTATTCGGGCTTACAGTCTTCAGTTGGTATCCAAAATAATTTCTAAGTTCAGTTGATTTATGAAACATTAGCTCTTATATATGCCAAAAGAAAGAGACAATTATATGAAGAAATTTTTATTAAGGAAGAAAATTATATTGTTTTCTGTGTCATTTGTTTATTCTGGCTTGTCAATGACTTGAAAAAAAAGCAGAAATGCTGATTAATCAAGTCTCACTGACCAGTAACATACACCAACATTTCACACAAATAGGCACAGAACAATTTCTCCCAATCAAAAACTTATAAATCAGTTTAGATTCCTGGTAATTAAGTTTAATAACTCCACAAAAATAAATGTTGTACTTTATAACATATAGTATGTGAAATTTGTATTCAAGAATATATTGATTACAAAGGCAAACCAGCAAACATTTCTATTAAACCAAGGTTCCCAAGAACAAACTAGAAAGTTCAAAACATAAAAAGCCCACAGTTGTTTCAAATATACCTCGCAATTCTGCTGATTTGGGTCCATTAAAACTGATTACTTAATTAGGCAATCATTCAAGGCATCCAAACACATAGACAAAAACAGGGAGGTATTAGCATAGATGTCCTCCCTTGAGATGAAAATTCTGAAAAATATTGTAGCCACTCAAACTTCCAGGATTTGTCCCCATGCAGAAACTAAAGAAGTTATTAAATCCTAAAAGTTGACAACCCAGAGCTCAGGAAAAAAATAATTTACCTATAACAATATTACTCATTTGTCTTTTCAGTTGGCTAATATTTTAAGCTATCTTAGAAATGCCAAGTAATTACACAGATTGTCTCTATAGATTCTTGGAACTACTGTTTCTTTCCTCCCCTCTGGTCATACTCTTGTAATATCTAAAAGTAATTAATGAAATTTCTGTTCTCTTGAATGTCTATCACAAGTACCTGCCTACAAAAAAAGGCTTTCAAAGTTCCTGCCTTACATGAATAAAAACAAAAGAGCTTTTCTGTTTATGGGAGGGAGAGAAAAGGACTGAAAACTCAGCTACATGAATCTTAACTGCAACCAAATTAAACAACAAAAAACATGTTTCACGCAGAAGATGTAAGAAACAGTTTTAAGAATCTCACTGATCCAGTACAGTCCAGAGAAAGAAAAATATTCTTTGCTCTCAAAAAAGATGTTTCTTGAAATAATTCCAGAGAGACCCTATAAACTGTCTTTTTCACAGAAGAGTAAAGCAAGTCAACTCATACACACAGCTTTCAAACAGAAGTCTTACCCTCTTCCAGGAAAACAACAATGAGACTTTATTACCCTGCTATGATTCTTTCATTTCAGACATGATTAATTAGCAAGTATTACACTTCCCAAAACTCCCACCACGCTTTTAACTGCCTATTTGCTGATAGACCCACATGAAATAACAAGTAGCCACCAGCCTACAAGCTAAGTATCCAATAACTCTATTTCAAAGAAGGAAAACTTCCCTCATATATTTGCCTCCAAAAATGAAGCAGGCTGCTTTCAACGGCTTTCACAATTTTTTTTTAAAACAAGGACATTTACTTAACAATACCTTTTAAAGTTTGAATAATGTATGCTACATATTCAGTATTCAAGAGTACATGACATATTTAATCTGATAACCTATATTTGTAGACTGAAATTCCAAAAGACTTGTGAGTCCATGCAGTTTACACTGATAAGCATCCACATGCCCAATATATAAACAATAGAAATGATGTGTAGAAGCATGTTTGGGGACATGGTTTTTATGTAAAACAGTGTTTCTTTCCCCAAGTAAAAGCTAATTTGTCACAAATATAATGAAGATAGGAAATAGGAATAAAGGACTTGAAGGGAGCCAAGAAGAGAAGGGGTAACTCTGAAATTAGAATGAATGAAAACTCTGACTCTGCATCTTCTTCCAAAACACTCTTTCAATATAAGTTCCATTTAAAAACATTCTATTTTCCAAATTTCCATATGAACCAAGAAGCTAGCCATAACTGGATGTATTATAAATGTATATTTTAACAGACATCAATTTATAAAGGCTGGATTTTCCTTTCACCCTTTAACTATTATGTCCAAAAGACTTCACACACAGTACAGTACTAGTAAATAGATCCTGTTGGTTCCAGGAAATAAATATTTTTTTAATCTACACTGGTCAAAATATCCTCACTTTTTTTCTGTTGTATTAAATTTAGGATCAAAAACATCAAAGCAGCTTCTACCTCGGAACTAACTTTTAGAGGATCAATGTGACAAGGCAGTCCTTGATAGATGTTTCTCTTGATAAACGACTTGTTCAAAAGAGACATTGTAGCTTTCATTTCCTGACCACAACACACTTTTAATTTGCAACAGCAGAGCTGCTAGAGTGTGAGCACTTGCCCACTTTCCAGCCTTTTAGGTTAGTAGATCTGGTTCCTTTAGGCCACACATTGGCGACAAACAAAATTTAAAAACCATCAGAGTCAACGTATTAGAAAACAGGGGCCGCTAATGTTACTTTAGCCATAAGCACAAGTATCTACATACACATAAACTTTTCCCCTCAGAATTCCAGTGTATGATAACAAGGCTCCTAAGTGAACGTCATTTGTACATCGGGAATTTAAGCAAATAGGGAAATAAATTATGTGGCTATTATTTACTAGCAAACAGAAACTGGGGTGGGGGCAATTTACACTTTTAAATCTGCTGCTTAATGTCATGAATTATTTGATTACCTATCCCTACGTATTTTTTATGTATTATTGTAATGATGATTATTACTACTCCCCAGAAATCACATTTAAGTATCAATACAGTGAACAGTCAAACCATCCAATTTCTGCTCTCAGCACATTGTCCGAGCTCTGATTTAAAATTTATAAATGTAATATCCTCCTCATCACAGGCAGCAGCCCAATCTGCTCTGAATATATATTACAGCTTTAACATCACAGAGGAAAATCGCCCATCTGGCAATCCCATTCGCTCCAACAGCTCCGGGGGAAAAAAAGCTGTGCTCTCTCCTCCTTAAAACATTTCTCAGGGCAAATTATGTGCATCTAAAATAAACAGTCTTCTTATTGATCGCTTCAAAGTCAACAAGTTCCAAATGCAAAATTCAATCAAACCCTTACTATTATGTAAGAGCCGTGTGTGTGTGTTTAGCTCAGTAGTCACCAGAGTCCAACCAGAAGTGTATGTAATGCGATGGTTCCTGTAGCCCCTTTGCTCATATTCACATTTGTGTTGCGAGAGACCAGTGACCACAGTCACGCTACAGACCTCTAGCAGCTTTTCCCTACAGTTATTTCTTTCTTTCATATTCTCTCTTTTCTCTCTTTTAAGGAGTGATTTCATGGTGGTGGGGTAAATGTAACAACCATCCAGTTTAAAGTGGATGTATCCTTTGGTTATGCAAAATACTTTAACATCTTTTTTGTTGTTGTTCCTCTTAGACTTAATTGAATATCACAAAGTGTACACAGAGCACGGCCACAAGAGCTATTGAAAACTCCCTCTCACTCCATTTATCTGACCTTTTTTTTTTTGTTTGTTTGTAAAGAGAGGAAAGAGCGATTTCAAATGAAGTCAATTTCAGGGCCTTATTATTTAATTCTGTCACAGGTTAAAAGTAAAAAGTGATGACAGGCAGATGAGTAAATGGCAAGGGGAAGGGAGGGTGGAACTACCACTGTTCCTCAAAAGGCATTAAGGACTTTAAGCAACATTTCAAAAATATATTTTATTTTCATGTTAAGATACCCCTCCATTCACTCATCCAAAAAGCCACACTCAGATGAACTGATTACTCCATAAAGTGCAACCATCGAGAAGCAGATAGTCAAATTGTATTGAGATTAAAAAAGAAAGGAATTTTGTCCAGTCCTGTGTGTGCACACATATATATACTTTGATTAGTAAGCAGTCTTACTCCACACTCCTGCTCTCCCCCCCTCCACCCAGCTCCCCCCCAAAAAAAACCCACACTGAGTTTCACTAATTTACATACTATTTGACTTCAACGGTTATATAGTGCATTACTAGTAACATGCAACTTCAGGATTACCGCTAAAACCGATAAAAGTGGACTCAAGTAATGCATTAATCAAAACTGGAACATATAAATAAGTGAGAGCAAAAGCAAAAAAGCATTGTGACAGATTAAGACATACATATGTTAAAAAAAAACAAAACAATTATATGTCATTAGCATCTGCTCTCCAAGCCCAGTCTTCAACGGTTTTATCATGCTTTTTAATTTGTCTTCCCTATTTAGATGCAAAGGAAGTAAATTCCAAAACTGACATACCATAAACACTGGTGCTACTGATCATTTCTTGCTGGCAGCACAAAAAGCTGAATTGGATTTCTCACAAGCAGGAATTCCAAAGGTTGCTTTTCATTAAAGCCACTTTTCCTCTCAGCTATCAAATGTCACTGCCTTGAAACGTGGGCCCTTTCGTCAGGTATTCATTTAACCTACATGCATATAATTAAGGGGGAAAGCAACATCAACAAAAAGGGGATCTCAGATCACAGAAGAAAGAAAGGAAAAAAAGCACATGACCAGGAATGCAAGTCCATGTCAATTTCACTCACTCCCATTGAAACTAACAAGAGCTCCGGGGAGGACGGTAATAGGATCAGTGGATTGTATATACCATTAAATTATACATCTTTCTCTCCCGTTCCTTGCCAACAATACGCCCACCACGCTGTACCCCCTCCAAGATGATGTGCTTGCATTTTTCTGCAACCGATCTTCTGACATTTTTCACGTACCCCCAACCACGAGATTGTAATTTAACCTCAACTTTTTTTGTGTGTGCAAGATTCTTATTTACACTTCTTATTTACTTAGAAGTTAGTTCCCGAAGAAAGTCTAGCCCCACCCTATGTCTCCGCTTTCTTATTTTTTTTTTATTTTTGAAGTAAAAAGATCATAATAAGTAAACCCAAGATAGCGGAAAACGGGATTCTTGCAATCTTGAACTCTTAATCCCATACTATTGTTACGATGATTAAGCAGTAAAATTATGCATTATAATGTTTCAGGGTTACTTCGTACAGAGAAATTAAGACAGCAGGTTGGCGAACAGAATAGAAACGTGTGCAAATTAAATTTAACATTTACGGTATAACTCGAAGATCTCTTTTTATTAAAGGTCTTGGATCTATTTGTATTCTTTAAGAATAAAACAAACAAAAACAAATTTAAACAGATGGTAGAAAACTACGAAGCTCCTCTTACCTGAACGCGCGAAGCGAGAACCCGATAGGTTAGCGTAGCATCGATCCGATGTGTTTGCTGATGAATGGAAGTTCGGGTTAAGTGAAGGTGCCTATGATTTGAAATCATTCCAAGTTTTTGAAGGGAAGACGGACTGCAGCCTCTGCCATGTTGGAATTTCAAACCCAAAACAGCTGCTTGGAAGGAGCCAGCACGCCAGACGCTGGGCGCAGGCGCAGAGCGCCGCCGAGCCAAATTCAAATCACTTTCACACTAAGAGCCAAAGATCAGTTTTCAAAGGCGAGAGGGAGAAAGAGACGGAGGCTGCCGTGAGGGAGAGAAGACGGGAGGCAGTGGCGAGAGGCGGGCAGTGGAAAGAGACGGGCAGCGGGAGTACCAGGAGGGAGAGGGAGAGGGAGAGGCGCACGGAGCCCGCGGAGCTGGAGGGGGAGCAAGGGAGGCGGGAGGCAGGCGAGCGAGGAGAGACGCGCCAGAGATTCATGGGCAGGGAGGGCTCAATGGCCGCGCCGGCCGGCCGGGCGCTCGGGTCATGTTACACGGCCGGGGCCGCGGCGGCCGCCCAGCCTCGCCGACGCGCTCACGCAGCCCGGAGGGGGCCCGCAGGTCATGATTACGCGCGCTGCAACCCGGAGGTCTCCCTGCCCGCGCTCTCGGACGGCCCAGCCTGGGGAAAGGGGAGCAATACTTTGGGCGGAAGGGGCCTTTCCCACGCGTGGCCGGCCGCCCCTTACCCTCCCCGGCCAGCCTTGGAGGATCCAGGACAGGGCCGCGCGGCTCCCGGGCCGTCGGGCCCCTCCCTGCCCATGAATCTGCCCTGCCCTCTGGACAGCTGGGGCTGGCCCACCCTTCCCCACCCCCCGTGACTTCGCGAACTAGACAAGATCTGGCCCTAAGAGCCGGGACCTCACCCTCGCTCCCCCCCCGGGCCTCCAGCACCAGCAAGAAAACGAATTTATTTGCCAAGAAGAGGCTACTTCGGGGGACGAATCCGAATTAATCCAGTTCCCCTCCCCTGCCTGCCAGTGAATAAATAAAATCATAAGTGTCTAGGTGTACGGTGCCCTCTCGCGCTCCCTGGCTCCCCTCCCTACCTCCCCCAGGCGGCTTGGGTAGGGGAAAGCAGTGCTTGGGGCCCCCGGTGAGGGCTGCTAGTGGTCAGGCATAGAGGTTAGGCTTCTGCTTTCCCTCCCCACCCCCTCTATGGAGCAATCTGGGGTCCCAGAAGTGGGAAGAGAGTAGGGTCTTTGTGGTGCTGGGAGCCGAGAAAGAATGAAATGTGCAGTTGAGTGTGTTGCTCGCATCCCAGGGAGCAATGCAGCCCTGATTGTCTGTTGCTGAGATAGCCTTTTGTTCGGAACATAAGGTTTAAGAAACACACACACGTTTTCTGGGGTCTCTTGTTAGATGTAAATGTGCTGCATCCAGACGCTTACTATGCAGTGTAAGCTCAGTTGGTTTACTAATCACCCCGCCCCACCCCCAAACAATCAGGATTATTTGAATGAGAACCTCATTCAGACTTCTAGGCTGCGAGTATCGCCTTCAACCTATTTCATTCTAGACTAGCCAACCATCCAACTGAGATAATAAAGCAAACAATAACATTTGATCATGATGTCTACGAGAAAATGTGTCCAGCAAAGTTCTTTAGGAATTGTAATGAGAAAGAGTGAGTTGAGTAATAATTTCTCTTCATTTTCATTAAATGTGACTTAAATAGATAAATGGTGAGTTTATACTTTGGCCTAGTGGACACTCAGTCCTCTATATTTCAACTAAGCTAAGTGTGAAAGGGACAGATTATATATTCGACCGGGAGCCCATCAAGCTGAAAATGTTCCTTACCTTTGAAGATTGGAACTGAAAATGTACTTGTTTAGGACTGATCCTCCTCAAAACGGTGTTTATATTTCCTCCAGCTTCTCATCTGTAGCTTTTAATAGACTACATTGCAGCTCTCCAGATGCTGAAATACATCTTTTAAAAATACCAAATATATACTTTGCAATTAATTTCATTCTCTCTGTGATTTTCTTACCTTTCAGTGGCTAGCCATCGAATGCATGCATTTAGCTAACACAATGAGAAAGAAAATTATCTTAGTTAAATGTAGGCAGATGACAGAATTGACAAGACAAAAAAAGTGTGATTCAAAATCTTACCAAATATTTCTAAGGAATGGGATTTCTAGTTGGAATGGATTTGACCTTTCTGTGCATTTCTCTTTACTAGGCTTTGAAATAAAACAGAAGAACTTTATTCTGATGTAACAGAGAACACTGAAACCCCTTCAGTTTTATTTTACAAGATAACATTGGAAATATTATGAAAAATTGTCCATTGGATTTCACCACAAAGAAATAAGTGTAGGAAAATATCTGTGGGTCACTGTTAGATTTAGTACAGATGAATTTAAAAAAAAAAAAAAAAAAAAAACTGAAGAGCTCATAATTTCTTATTACTCATTTGGGGAATGACAACCAGAAGTCCTGTGGACTCAGAGCTTATGCTCTGTGCAGTTCAGGCAAAACTGCTCTGTCCTTGTTTGCTAAAAAAGTTCAGAGCTCATCAACCTTTTGCACTAAATTCCTTCTATTGAATTCACAATTCCTCATGTCAATCAAAATATTGAATAATATATATAATAGACTACCTAGTGAGTACAAAAACAAAAATGTGTTGCGATGATAGACTTAAAGATTTCAATTGCTATAGCTTGATCAAAATAACCCCTACTCTTAAAAAAGAAGAAAAAGTGTGATTAGCAAGAGTTTATTAATAGATAATAACTAATACCTTTTTTAATTCCTATATATACCCACTTGAAACATTATAAAATCTATCATTCAACATGTAAATGAATGTAATTAACTTCGGAATCAAAGAAAGTGAAAACTATTAAAAGAGCACTGTATGGATTTATGGAGAGTGTAAAGATTGTTTGAAATTACACATACCCCAGAAAAAAACAAAGACTCACATATTATAATATATATTATGAGATGTGCATGACCAAAAAGATACATGGTAGAGTTTGTCATTGCACTATTTCTAACATTTTCTTTCTTTTAGGAATGGATAAAAGTTGCTTTACTCAAAATTACTTCAAGCAAAGAAAGATAAAAAATTTTGTTTTTCACAAAGATTCATCACATTTTCTTTGCAAATTAGCACAATGTTTGCAGTTTTTGTTGTAATGATGTGGCATGATTCAATATCATTTAACAGTCACCATACTCGATCTGCATTTTTAAAGGCTTTTATTCAAACGAAATGTTTCTGGCTGTAACTGACATCCATCTCTGTAGTATATTTTATAAATCTTTTCCTGTAACCAATAGGAATGAGAAATTGGGACTTTAAAGAAAATCAAGGAAATAGTTAATTCAATGAAAAAATGATTTGAATAATTTTTCCACTTCATTAACCTCATTGGTTATTTATTTTTCTTTCCTTTCTTCTATTTTTATGTAGAGAGAACACTCATGTAATGGATTTCCAACAGTATATTCTGACTTGGGTTTTTTAAGAAAATTAAAAGAAAAATAAAATGTAAACTATTTTGCTTTCCTCAGGAGGAAGAGAGAGAGAGAGAGAGAGAATGTGTGTGTGTGTGTGTGTGTGTGTGTTCCTCTCAAGTTAATTCAGAGGGGAAGAATTCTTCCTTTTCCTTGTTATTCTCAAGACATGTATCAGTAACAACACCAAAAGTGAATGGTAAGGAAATAAGGAAAGTAATATTGAATGTGATTTTGCAGACATCCTATGTTTGCACTGGACTGATAATAATTTGAGTCAAGTTTGATACAGAGATGTGCTTTACCTGGAATGGGACAGGAAATGAAAGGAAATGTAAGTTGTACATGAGGGTGACAAGATGCTTTAAGAAAAACAAGTTTGGAGGTCTATTATGTATAGGTTTTCATCAAATACTAAACACAATTTAATTCAATTTAAGTTTTAAATATGGCTTTTTAGTTTAAAACTTGAGTATTAATTATTTTAATAAAATATTAAACATGTCTTATTCCAAACTAACGTGTTTCCAAAAACTTTCCTGGACGTAGTAGCTGTTTGAGACCTAAACATTTTTCTCATATTGCTCACAAAATCTAAAGTAAGTCTTACAATAACGCAAATTGGTGACAAAATAAATATTTTTAATGTTTCCATAAAATTGCAGTTTATTTTAAGGATGAGCATTTGTACTTCTATTCAACTACAACTACTAAGAAGCCCTTATGCTTGGCATCCCCCCCACACACACACAAACTAGTGAAGACCTTGACCTCATTCTAGTAAAATTACTCAATTTGTTCAGAATTAAGCTTGAATCCAGGGACTGTCAAATGGTATTAAAGTGGTCTATATATCTCCTCAGTGATCTATTCCTTCAGTGGAGAAATCTGGAAAATCCAGTAGTTTGCTTGGGATGTGTTCCTGTTTATAAAGCAATGTTTTCTTCAAATAACATGAAGATTACGTTTTTTCATTCTGTCTTTAAATGATGGTGGTATTCATATACTTGTAACCTCTGCTGGTTTTGCATGGTTCCCAACCTCGTTTAGAAAGTATATATTGAATCCTTGCTGTGGTTAAAAGTATTGCACCAAAATTTTCAAAGGATTTAAAGAAAACTGACATTTTACAAGGAGACCAGATAAATATAGTTTGAAGTGAATGTTATAAGGGCTCTCATAAAATGTTCCTGTCCAGTAGAGGATATGGATTCTTTCATGAAGGGAAGGGCAGTTTACTTGGACTTTGTATTCTTGTATTCTCAATCTATATACTCAAATACAACAAACTGCTTATAACTGGCACATGTCTTGCTACTTCTCCCCCTTGTACCTTTGCTTTTTATTGTGTCCTCTGTCTGAACTGACTTTTTCTCTTTTTCTGTGGGCTAACTCCCTTGAGACTCTCAGCAGTTGCCTCCTCCAAGGTAATTCCCTCAACCCTCTTGGCTCTCACCAGATTTTGTCCCTTTCTCTCTCTCTGCACTTTCACATCATTTAAAAAAAATATCTTTGTAAGGGTTTGCCTCTCCCGTTAGACTGTGAGATTCTGGAGGGCAGGCAGTCATGTGACTTCCATCTTTGTTTTCTATTCCCCATTGCCTACAATAGCAACAAGTATCTCTAGCATGAATAAATGTTTTTTAAGGAAATTAATGAGTTGAAGTGTAGAGGAAATAGGTGTGAGCAAACACAGAGAGAAAGGAAATTACAGGTTCCCTTGCAGGAAACAAATGTTTAATGCAGCTTTGTACAGGCATGGAATTGAAATAAGGATGTATTGGGGATTGAATCACACCCCCCCACACACATACACACACAAAACCAACATGTTCAGTCCCCAACCCTCAGTCCTGTGAGTATGAACCCATTTGTATATAGGACCTTTCAAGTTGTTATTAGTCAAGGTGTGCCCAAACTGAATGAGGGTGGGCCTTAACCCAATATGGCTGAAGTCTTTATAAGCTAAGGAAATTGGACAGAGAGAGAAGCCTCGGGGAGCACCTAGAAGCTGGAAGTCGATGGAACCCTGAAGAGAAAGGAGAAGATACCTCCATTGCATTACCATATGATAGAAAAGCCAAGGACCAAGGGTTGCTGGCAGTCAGCCCCAAAATGCCACAATCTTCAGAGAGAAAGCATTGCCATGCTGATGCCTTGAGTTTGGACTTCTTTTAGCCTCAGAACCATGAGCTAATAAATGCCCATTGTTTAAGTCAATCTAATGCATGTTTTTTTTTTTTTTTTAGCATCTGGGAAACTAATAGAGAATAGAAATGATGATTGGGAATATAGCGCAAAGGAACTTTAGTCCCTGTCTGAGAGGTTACATTTAAGTAGGTAGGTAATAGGAAGCTCAGGAAGATTTTTATGCAAGAGATTTTTGTGGTCTGAGCCCTGCTTTAAGAAGATATAGCTAACAGAACTGGAAACGTGGAGACCAGCTGGGAAGTTATTGCAATGGTCTATCATTTTCTGATCCCTCCAACTATCAATCCTTCTTGTAGGGTTTGGAGGTATGCTTCCTTGCCCTTCTTATAGATGGTCTATTTGTATTGATTGCTCAATACTGCATGTTCATTTTGTAATATTACAAAATGTCAGTGTGTTTAAAGGCATTCATTTAATGTCAAAGATATAAAAAGGGAAAATACATTGGAATGGAATGGGTTTTTCCCCCTCAACCTGAACATAATCTTTCTACTCATTATTTCACCTCCCTTCCCCAGCCCACCACCACTTTACAATTAGTTCCACTCAGACTGTGCTTTTAGCTTAGCAGGTATTTCATTTTCAAGAGAAGTAATGCCTGAAGATAAGAAGAGTTCCTCCCTGGAGTATGTTGCAGCAAGCAAAATAAGCAAAGTGAATTTGATTTTTTATTCTGAATAAAAATATAGATGCACATTTCCTTCATTTAAAGTATATTAAAGTTTCCTAAACAGGTTTTTTAATTCATTTAAAACAGCGTTAGGTTAGGTGGGCTGTTGGTGCTTTGAATTAATGTGCAAGCTGTTAATCTCTGTAGACCTGGATTTAAAATTAGACAAAGCAATAATTAGTTTGGCACCATCATTTCACTACCCAGAGGGTAATAATGTAGGTCATAAAATACTACTGCCTGGCACAAGTTTTTTTTTTTTTTTTTTTTT
>PVKY010009531.1:0-13232 GCA_004027775.1 Bradypus variegatus
TAAGTGGCCATTTCATTGATCTGTTTATATTAGCAAAAAACCATAGGCTTCATACTCTTACGATCCTTTTGACTCTGTCTCTTCTCCAGGTACTATCCCATTTTCTACTCCCCTTTATAGCAAAACTCTATACTTAAGTTGATATCTGCAATTCCTTTTTTTCCACTTTCCATAAACTTATTCTAGTGAGGCTTTCATCTCCAACATCCTGCTGGAACTGTTCTCACCAGGTCAGCAGTGAATTCAGTGTTTATCAAACCAATGGTCAAATATCAGTCCTTATTTGACTTGACCTACCAGCAGCATTTGACACAGCTTATTACTTGTTCCTCTTGGGTATAATTTCTTTCCTTGCTTCTAGGACACTGGACTCCCCTGATTTCCTTTCTTCTTCACTGCTTACTTCCCGAATTCCTTCATGTTGGAAGTACCTGTTCTGGTTTGCTAAAGCTGCCAAAATGCAATATACCAGAAATGGATTGGCTTTTACACTGGGGGTTTATTAGTTCACAAATTTACAGTTCTAAGGCCATGAAAATGTCTCAATTAAGGCATCAACAAGATGATACCTTCTCTGAAGAAAGGCTATGACATCTGGAGTTCCTCTGTCACATGGGAAGGCACATGGCTGGAGTATGCTGGTCCTCTCCTGGGTTTAGCTTTTGGTTTCCGTGGCTTTCCTCAAAATGTCTCTGAGCTTCTGTCTTAGCTTCTCTCTCTTAGCTTCTCTCTTAGCTTCTCCTGGGGGCAAAACTCTGGATTACATATCTTAGCTTTTCTGTTAGCTTCTCCCAGGGGCAAATTCTAAGCTTCATCTCTTAGCTTAGCATCTCCAAGCATCTGTGTCTATGTCAGCTCTGGGCTCACTCTCCCTGAGCTCTCATAAGGACTCCAGTAAACTAATTAAGACTGACCTTTAATGGGCAGGATCTCATCTCCATGGAAACAGTCTAATCAAAAGGTTCCACCCACAACAGGTCTGCCTCCAAGAGAGTGGATTAGAAGAACATAGTCTTTTATGGGGTACATAACAGATCAAACCAGCACAGTACCCAAAGCCTAGTCTTTGGACTTCTCTTTATCTCCACTTACTCAAGGTGATCATCTCATCTTATAGCTTAAAACATTGTATATTTACTTAAGACTTCCAAGTTTACCTCTCCAGCTCAGATTGTTCTCCTGAACCATTTGACTGCTTTCTTAACATCTGCCTACATAACTTCCCTACTGGGAAGTCCAATAGACATCTCAAGTATAACCTGTCCCAAACAGAACTCCTGAGGTGCACTTCTTTGCTGCCACCATTTCCCTCTCCACAACCACACTTCAGTCTGTGGTCCTCCCCATAACAATGATGACAATTCCATTCTTCTAGTCACTAGGCCAAAAATTATAAAGGCATCCTTGACTCCTCACTTTCTTTCACATGCCATGTCTAATCCATTAGGGAATCCTGTCTGCTCTATCTTCTGCTTACAAAATATATCCAGACTCTGATTCATTCTCACCAGTACTACTTCTCCCACCTTCTCTAAACTCTGTCATTTTTCACCTGGATTACTGCAATAATCCTTCCAGTAGGTCTACTTGCTTCCACCCTTGCTCTACAGTACTGTAGCCAAAATTATCCTTTAAAGACCCAAGTCAAATCATGTCACTCCTCTGTTCAGAATCTTCCAGTGTGTCCTCATTTCACTCGGAATAAAAGTCAGAGTTCTTACACAGACCTGTAAAGCTCTATATGACCCATTCCTGGCCTACCTCTCAGAGCTCTTTTCCTACCATTCCCCATTGCTCACTCTGCTTCATCCCCAGAGACTACACTGACATTTTCCTCTCCTTGGAATGTTTTTCCTCATTCATAGCTCTCACTCTCATCCTTCTTTACTGAAAAATCATGATCTTCCAGTTAAATTACACCCCCATCTTTCACCATACCATATTTTTCTTGCCCTGTTTTACTTTTCTCCATAGCACTTTTCACCTTGTATTTTGTATGTTATACCATATATTTTACTGTTTCTTATTTTGTCTAAGTCTCCCCATCTAGAGCATAAACTCCACAGGGGTAGAATTTTTTTTTTCTTTTTTGACTACTGTGAACAGGCCCTGGCACAGAGTAAGCACACAATTATTTATTTTTTAGAACTTAATGAATACGGGATGCTGCTTTTATTTTATTTTAGGTCGTAAAATAAGACATCAACTAATAGCCAAGTCAAATGCTTACAACTTTCAACAGCATGTAAATATATTTTTTTGTTATAAAGTTATTTTCCAAATATATATATATATCTTTAATCAGCTGTAGAAAATTTTGATAACTACAAAAACATTTACTTTGTCTTAATATTTTGAATTAACTAGGTTTATTTCTTAACCAAAACTTTCCAATTTTTTCTTTTATATGCAGAATGGATGTTCTGATGTCAATAGATATGAAAATGTTGGTCGGCGACTTGCAAGTCAACAAAATTTTAAAAATAGAATTGAATCTGTAAAAACAGGTCTACTTTTTAGCCCAGATATTGAAAGATTAACAAAGAAAGGTACAGTTACATGAATATTAGAAATTTACTCAAAAAGTCTGCTCTAGCTGCTTTTTTAAGGAAAAATATATTAAAGTAATTTGCTATTCTAGAAATTAGTTCATGTTTGAATAGTGAGAATATTTGAACTGTCAATGTACTTTAGAGAATACTTGTAAGTGTAAATATGGAAATGCTTGATATTCTTACATTAAAAAGTATTTCTTTTAGCACAAGTCTTTAATTTATTGGAATTAAATACTTAGAACTTTTATTTGCCATGTCTTTGGGTAGAATTTCAGAATTGGGTTATATTTAAAGGATTTAAAGTACTGAACTGCTTTATTTTAGGTTCAAAAAAGATGAGTAAGTCTGAGGAATACTTATTAACTCCACAGCAGCTGGATGGAACAAATTACCGAATGTCTTGGACAGGACCTATTAATTCAAGTTTTCAAGAAATAGATGCAAATGAAACATCTCCGAAAGAGGGAAATCTTGAGGTGGAAAACTCTTCTTTGGATCCCGATCTTATGGTTGAAAAGTCACCTGTTACTTCATATGTGCTTACCCCTTCTGTTGTACACAATAAGCATAATAGCAACCTAACTGGAAACTCTCCTAATGGGGATGAAGATAACTTGACCACAGAGACTTTGGTGAAAATTCAGAAAGCATTTTCTGAATCTGGAAGTAATCTTCACACATTGATAAATCATGGGCAGTCCTCAGTAACTAATACAGGGAAAGCAAAATTAAATGAAACATCATATATAGAATATAGCCCAAAGGAAAATTTGTTTGAAACTAATGATTTGACTGTGATAGAATTGAAGAAAAAGTATGAACACCAAGCTAGTAAAGATGAAAATAGTTTCTCAGAAAGAGACTTCTCACTACATCAAACTCAAGAATTAGGTAGAGAAGCAACTATAAGATGTTACTCAACTCAGATGAAAATGGAACATGGAAAAACCATTTATTCAAATATACCAAAAGATTATTTAAGCATGCAAGAGTTCCCCAGTGAAGAACAAATAAAGAAACAGGAGTCCCCAAGGAATAAGCTAAATACTAAATTAAAGGAGAATGAGAGTGTGATTGAAGAGAATTTGTTGAAATGCACAGCTTCTGGGGAGGACATGGCTAAATCATCATCTTCAGAGCAGATTACCTGTAATATAACAACTTTGTCAAAATCTAGGCCTATGAGAATTGTTAAACAGCAGTCTCTGGTAGAAAAATGTGATAAAACGGTTTCAGAAAGTTTACAAATGACAGAACATGGAAAGGTTTCAGACCACATACAGTGGTTTAACAAACTTTCCTTAAATGAACCAAATAGAAGAAAAATTAAATCACCTCTTAAGTTTCAGCGTACTCCCGTCCGTCAGTCTGTCAGAAGAATTAATTCTTTATCGGAGTATAACCGACAACCTATAAGGTGTAAGTTGGCAAGTCTTGGTGATACTGCTTCTCCTTTGGTTAAATCAGTGAGCTGTGACAGTGCTCTTTCCTCTTGTATAGAAAGTACATCAAAAAATTCCTCTATTTCAGGTATCAAATCAGGTCCTGAAGAACAGAAGGCTACGTCATGTAAACAGTCAAGTGTTGATGCAATTTCAAAATCAAGCATGAATTTGGCTTCTAAATCTTTCTCAAAGATGAAGAGACACCCAGACTTGGTGAATGCTTCTCTTGGGTCTAGAATTTGTACACAGGATATAGTATCTGATGGACAAATTAAGGCTCCCTTGGATGACCTAACTAATCATGATATTATAAAATCTGTTGTAAATAATAATATGAGCTTTTCTCCTGGAATAAATAACAGAGTCCTTAGGAAACATACAGAAAGAGAAAGGATTTGGTATAAAGGTTCTCCAAAAAATCCTATTGGAAAAGCTCAACTACTTCCAACAAGTAAACCTGTAGACTTGTAATTGTTAAATGTTATTGTCATTAATGTAAATAAAATTAGGAATTGATGATATGACTCACAGGATAATCTATATGTTTGTAGCTCTGGATGATTAAATGACAGATTTTCTCGGAAACATTTTAATTTTACTGCATAAGCCAGCTTGGATTCTTACACTTGTCTAAATGGCTACTTTATTTTTCTTAATTATGGCAGTATTTAAACTATTTTAATTTTTTTGTGATCTCTTAAAGCAGAGGGGCTATACTTTGCCTTTTAAAAGAAGCTGAGTGGATTTGTAAGAAATTAAGTTTTGAAAATTGCATGAATTTTATGTGTGATAGGATGAGTGGAGTGAGCTATGCCTATTTCCTATTATCCTCCTAAGTCAGAGAAGGTTTCTAAAGAAATTTCTACCATGTAAAGGGAAGAGATAAGCCCTGAAAATCTTATATCTTGAATTATATTAAATTAACGTTTATTGTCTTTACCAAAATTTCTAGAAATTAATTTGTTTCATTGGCATCCTAATACTTTATTCCTATTTGGGGCAGAGTAATTTGCTTTATATTATCTGTAGATGAATACAATGTGTTCATTTGAACTAAGAATACTGAGTACAGCAGAATAATGTCTAAAGGGTGCTCATATATTATGATACAGAAGTAATTGGTGACTTTTCAGCCATACTATGTGTTTAAAGCTAATTTGCATAAATATGTTTGTATCTGTTTTGCTCAATATAGAATTTAAATTATTTAAGGAGGAATAACTAAACTTGGAAAACTTTAATCAGGTTTTTCTTATATGCAGATGCTTGGTTTTAGAATTTGGAATAACTGATGCACCTCTATACCTTTAACTAGGATAAAGGTTTTGTCTTGTGTGTAATGTTATTTATATAGCATAGATATTAAAGATTACTTTCTAGAAAATTACTTGCCTGAGACTCTGATGAAATTCAAAGTAACATTTAGAACTTGACCCAAATTGTCAAGCAAATCTTCTAAATTTATATTTTGAATTATTAACTGAAATCTTAGAAAATACATATCTCTAAGAAAAGTGTATTATGAGCAACACAGCACATTCTCTAGGTTTTAGAAGAAGGAATATACAGGCAGAACCAACCACTAATGATAGTTTCGCAGGTCAAGTGTTAGAATGCCACGTTCAGATGTTGGAGAAGAATAGGACAGCCTTGCACACCTATTCTAAGCAAGCCAGAATCACAGTATGTATACACATGAGGAGTTTTAACTCATCAAATGTTTGCTTTACTAAATTCTACTTGATGATAGTACATCTGTTTTATTTCAAAGTGGTTTCCTGTTTTTATATTCAATTCCCTGGGAATTGACCCTAATTTAAGACCAATAAGTATTTGACTTATATAAAAGACTAAAAATCTGTAGCTATAAACATATTTACCTGACATCAAAACAGATTTGTAATATAGAATGGGCATGCATTTCAGATATTTGTGATATTTCTTTCCAGTAGGAACTAGTGACAAAAAATATTTATACACTGTGAGATGTATGTCTAGTTCAAAGCAATTTTTTAAACCTCACTTTGAATTTTTAAAAATGAGTAATATTTTCTGTCAATTGAGGTGGGGGTCAGGGTATGAAATATTGAACTGGAAGACAATTCCATAAGAAAGTGTATGAGGTTAACTATGAATCACCTGAAGTAATGGCTTTTCTGAGGGATGAATCAATGATGAAAGATATTTGTCTACCCACATGCCATTCCCGTTTTTGTTAACTGAAAATTGCAATATAGAATATATGCTTAGAGGTGTGGTAATTGGAGAAAGAGTCTGGAAGGTTGCATTTTAGCCTTGATTTAATCTGTTTTCATTTTTCCTTCTACAAAATGGAGGTAAATCAATACTTAGGTTACTAACCTCACAGGGGTATTGGAACAAATGATAAATATATAAATGTACTTTACAGAGCTAAAAAATGTGTATGTAAAGTAATTTCAAGGATTTTTTATGCTTCACTCTAAGTCTAAATAAAGGTCTAGTATTAATTTGATTATTATCTAGCAACAAACAATACATTCACATAGAACTGAAAGTGGTAAGCTACTTGACAATATTCTGTAATCATTAAGAATTTAATACAGTATTTTGATAATCTTCAAACCCAGGATATATTTGATAGATGTTTCATTTTAAAAATATAAAATTTCATAAGGCACATAAGACATTTTAGGGTATTTAGTCAAATTTCCAATCAACACAAAGGCAGGAATTTGTAATAACTCCATTTTTTTTTTTAGTACAAAATGAAGGTAAAAGTTATGCTAAAGTAAAATTCAGAATTGAAAAAATCTCAATATGGGTGAATAGTAAATATTAAGCCCCAGCTTGGTCTTTTGAGTACAGAACCAATACATAGTATTAGTCCTGATGGTTTAGCATGCGTTGAAACAAACAAAAAACAGAAGAGTATCCATGAAAGGAAAAGCTCTAGGAAGGAGGCTTGGCTTCAAACAGAAAGGCTGTGTGTCCCATGAGTAAATGTTGCAAGCCCCTATTCTTGGATACAATTGCTGTAGACCTTAACAATGGGCTAAGGTAAAGAGATCTGGATTCTGACCTTTTCAAGTTATTTGGTTATCCTCAGACCCCCAGGTAATTGACTCATCCCTGGTCCTTGAATAAAGAAATTTGCAGTACTGTATTTACTATATTATATTGTATGGCTTTACAATTTAATTTTACTATTTGAACAAATTTCAAATGTTCAAGATTGCACACAGTAGGTGCTCTATAAACCTTTATTAATTTAACAGAAAATCCTGGATCTACCCGTATATATTTATGCACTGCTGGTAGTCATAGGCTCCATTGGCATGGCTTCTCTTTAGGCCAAAGTTGGAATTTTACTTAGATGGTTTAAATATAACACTCAGGACTAATAGGCCTAGAGGTTTTCAAGTGTTTCTTGGTGTATCACTTAATAGAAGTTTCTAGTATCCTGTATTAAATATTCCCATAGAATTCCTGCTCTATGAAAGGGGTCCTGAAAGCAATATACGCCTTATTGTTGCCACCATTGGAAGTTCTTAAGACCTCTTCATCTTTCGTCTGCAACCCTTGCCATTGTCTCTTCCCTATTCAAAAGACTTGTTTAAGCTGTTTCAGGGGGTGGAAAAATTGAGGGTGTGCTGCAGGAGACGGGACAGACGTGGAGATCTAGCATAGTCTGTTTAGATAATTGCTTGAGAAAGGAGGTGAATTACCTCCATGAGGGTCGATGGAGGAAGAGGGTTGACAGTCAAGACGTTTGCGTGCAGAATGTGTGGAGTGAGGCGCTGTGTGACTGCTAAGAGGCACACCTACCCCGGGATGCGTTCCTTGGAGACTTGGCTAGGCGGCCTCTACCTGCTGGAGGCGGGGCCGGGGTGGAGCTAAGATGCGGAGGGAGGTGACGCAGAAGCCGCTGGGCGCCGGATCCGACCCTGCTGAGGCCCAGACTACGGCAGGCTCCTCAGGCTGCCAGGAGGTGAGTACCGCACTGATGCCCGCGCGGCCTCTTGCCTCGGAATCCAGACATGCGGGTCCTTTGGGGGATCGAGGTGGGGGAGGGCGTTCTGCTGAAATGCTCGAGCTGGAGGCTGGAGTCAGACGAAGATGGATGGGGGGATTAGGGGGATCAGCTATAAATAAAGGGAAAGCAGTACCAGTACCAAGTAGAGGAGATTGGGTAGCTCATCAAATCTGAATGATGTAGGCTTGAAGTGGAAATGAAACAGGCTGACTTACTGCACTCAGAGCAGACAAGGGAAAGATGGAGAGGCTGTTGTCTGCCTCTGGCCTTTTCCATCAGAATTGCAGGCTTTGCTATTGCAACCAAGAGCTGTTGTCAGTTCTTTGGGGAGCAAGATTTCAGATTTAGGGTGGCTAGAAAAAGGCTTCCCTTTACAGAAGAAATTGGGAATACCAATTTCAGTTTCAGAGAAGAAAACATAGATTTTCTCCTTAACCCCTCCCCTCCAAAGAAGGGGGTACCAAAGGGAGGGTTTGCAGGGCTGCTGCCTGAAACATCCACCCTAAACAGGTTAGGCAGCTGCAGAAGGTAGCTGTGTGAACATTTGTTCCCTTGTTCTGCAGGCATATCTATAGAAGAAATTTAGGGCAGTTGACTCCTGAGACTAGTTTTCTTCTCTCACCTGCTCTGCCTTGCCTGTCATCACCACCCCCCTTCCCAAATTCTAACATCCAGAACTGTAAAGAAAAACAGGTCAATCTAAGGTGATATTGCCAATATAATAATAGCAACAATAATAGGGGGCTCACTCAGTGTCTGACATTGTTCATTACCTTCTTACGTGTATTTGCACACTTATCTTCACAATGAGGTAGATGCTCTTATTATCTTTTTTGCAGAAGAGGAAACTGAGGCACTTGCCCAAAACCACTCAGCTAGTATGTGGCAGAGCAAGCACACCTATCTCCCCTACCAGGTGGCAGGACCAGGCCTGTGCTGTGTGCATTTTTATTCCTTTCAAGATCTCAAACATGTAACAGATGTTTGATAAGTTAAAATGTTCCCTTCTACCACCCTCTAACCTTTCTGTGCCTCTTTACCATTTATGTATAAATGGTAAAGAAGCACATTATAAGACAAATGTTTTATAAATGGTAAATAATGGTTACAAAACTGATTTCTGTTAGTCTTTTCTCCCCTGAGACAGGGAAAACTCCAGATGTCACTCCTCCTGTCTCTCAAAATTGAAGCAACATGTGTTCTTTTTGTTAGGAAGAGAGGAGGAAACTGTTGTGGTTAGGGTTAGAGGTATTGCAGGGCTTTCAGGAAGATGCAAGAAAGGTAAAAAAGAGAACAGCCATTCCAGCCCAGCCTTCCCAAGAGTGCGGGTACAGAGAGAATTGGATATCTTGGGCTGTCTTGTTTCTTTGATACCTCCCCACAGCAGATGTCCTGCCTGGAGGAGACATTTAAGACAAAAGCAGACCTCTAAGTTTTTCTTCATTGCAGTCCCTTTTTGGATGGTCCTTGAACCACTTACCACAGTGGTGGCACAATTGTGTCATCACAGTTCTAATTGTGGCCAGTTGATATATGTTTGGTCTTTTTTCTGCAGGTTAAAAATGGTCTCTGGGGTGGCCTCTGCCATGCTCTGTGGCCTGGTGTTTTGGTTGGCATTCGGATGGACTTCAACATCTGCTTATAGCCCTCGGAGTTCTGACCGGGTCTCAGAAACAGACATCCAGAGGCTACTCCATGGTGTTATGGAGCAGTTGGGCATTGCCAGGCCACGAGTAGAATATCCAGCTCACCAGGCCATGAATCTTGTGGGCCCACAGAACATCGAAGGTATTTACTGAGTTCTGCCAGTTTGACATTTCCATTATCATTTAAAGTAGTTAATACCTTTTTTATACTTCCTTTTTTGGGGGGAAAATATAAATAACCAAACCATTTCAACCATTTTAAGTGTACAATTCAGTGACATTGAGTGTACTGACAATGTTGTATAATCTTCACCTCTATTTCCAGAACATTGTCATCATCCTGAACAGAAACTCTGTACCCATTAAGCTCTAACTCCCAATTCCCCCTTCTCCCAGCCCCAGCTAGATACCTAACCATTCTAGTTATCTAGGATAGTTAACACCTTTTTAAAAGACTACATTGTCTTGTCTCTCTATTTTTCCCTTTCTTCTTTTCCTATACAGTGTATGCATATACACCCACAAGAGAATATAAGTCCTATGAGGGCAGGGACCTTATCTGTCTAATTCACATTTGTAGCCCCAGCACCTAGGACCAAGTCTAGTACACAGTTCATCCTCAACTGATATTTGTGGAGTGAGTGATGGAGGAATTAGTACTGTCCCTAAAGAAAGCTAGGAACCTGGGCCCCAATTGTGTCCTCTGGCCACTACCAGCCTGTACCTGTTAAAGATCCTCAAAATGTAGGACCTACAGGATCTGATTTGATTCTTAGGAATGACTCCAGATACACTCAAGAGGAGCCAGAAGAGGTACATTAAGGTTTTTAACTATGTCAAAATTTTAGAAAATATTTTAAAATAAAATAGATGTTAATATGTTAAATTGTTTTATGGTGGCAAGACCATTTTTTCTCCCCAATTCTAAGTTTCTGACAATGTGGTTATAATAGTTTCATTAGAAAACAGTACCTTGTTGTTGTTTAATGATTTATTTATAAAGAGAAACTGAATCTAGCTTCTATGAGCCTTATTTCTATGCCTTGCTTTGTATCCTCTCTGATTCAGAATGATCTCCACTGAGATGGTGCCCTAAAGCAGTAGCATGATTAATATGGGTTCAAAGCGAAACAGAATTTCTTTACAGTTCATATGTTTGCCCATGGGAGTGGGTCCTAAGGAAAAATGTGAATTCTCTCCCGGAGTTTCCTCAAAACACACACCCAGCTAAATGCCATTCCCTGTGGGTTGATTATGCATAATTTTGCTGGAGTCTGATCTCCTAAAATTGTTACCTGCCCTGGGTTCCTGTGAATGCCATGGGTATTGTTGATATATGTTTCACATTTCTGTTTTGTTACCCAGCTTTTTAAGCCACTGAATAAAACTAACTGTAGGATTCTTGTGTATTCAGGTTGATATTTAATTTCAGGAGTGGATTCAAACAGAAGATTTGAATCAGCAAGCATGCAAATTTAGCATAGGGCTTGACTCATCACATCAGACAGGGCTTCACTGCTACCTCTTTGGGGAGAGAACCTAAGCCCTTCCCAGCACCTGCTACCTGTTGCTTCAAGCACACATATCCATTTCAGTCCAGCTCTTTCAGTACAGTAAACATCTGCCCTTTTAACACAGGAAGTGCTTGGTTAGTCACACAAGCTGTTGTCATGGAGAAGGCTTTCCGAGTTTCACTTAATACCTGGAGTCATAATCATCTGCGCTGGAAAAGAAACAGCAACTCTCTGGATGTCACAAGCTTGTGTATTAAAAGCCCCATTTGATTCACTCAGTATCCAACTGTTTAGCAACCAGATTATGCTAGGCACTGTGAGGAGGCTAGGGCAGTTCTGCCCTGAAACATTCATTGTCCGGGTGGGGGTAAGCATATAAAAAAGTTATTACAATGGATTGTGGCAAGTCTTTGGTAGATGTACAAATGAGCTGCTGCCAAGGTGGCAAGGAATAGGAGTAACTTATTCTGCTTGGGGGTGGATGAGGATTGCTATAAGAAAATGCTGCTTTGAAGAAGCAACATTTCACCTAGGTTTTGAAGATTGACTAGAAATTCATGAGGGACAGCCAGGCATTCTAGGGAACAGCAAGAGAAAGGCATGGAGGATTCAAAGAACAAGGATTAGGACAAGCCAGAGTTAAAAACTCTATTTTTATTAATACCCTTGGGATGATATGAGGTCATAGCAATTTTAGGTCTCCTTTTTGTAAGGGATGAACACTGGTTTATATTCTGGTTTTCTAGTGCTGTGTAAAAAATCAGCACAAATTTAGCAGCTTAAAACCATACCTGTTTATTATCTCACTATTTCATGGGTCAGCGAATCCCAGGACAGATTAGCTGAGTTCTCTGCTCAGACTCTCACCAGGCTGAAATCAAGCTGCAACCTCAGCTGGAGCTGGGGGGCTTCTTCCAAGCCCTTTTTCTTGATGACTGTCAGCAATGGAAACTTACTTCTACAAAGCTGCTAAGATGGTGTCTCAAATAAGGATGTAATCATGGGAGTGACTATCCTATCTCCTTTGTCATATCAAGGGAGTGATATCCTATTATATTCACAGGTCCCACCCATATTCAAAAGGAAAGGATTATGGAGGGTTTTTACACTAGCAGGTAAGAATCCTGGGGTCATAGAATTCTTCCTACTATATCTTGAATGCAAGCTAACACAGAGAAAATAGTCCAAGTACATTGGGGAGAAAAATAAGAAGCCTGGAATTTTCACAGTCCAGAACCTTGACATTTAACTTGTTAGGTCATCTGATACATACTCATGTGAGTATAATATGGTGTCAATTTATTCATTTGTTTACATTATCCATGTCAGATATTCACGCATGCTAATTCCTGGATATTTATGCAAATAACCCCCTTCTTTTTATTATAAAGTCCAAGTTAGAAAATTATCTTCTAATTTTTATAGAAAAATACACATAGCACATTATTTCAGTGTAAATTTAATCAAATTTAGCCTGACAATTATAAGCTCAGACTTGATTCTCAAAGATACCTGGATATGGATGCCAGCTCCATCGTTTATTAGTGGTGTGACCTTGAGCAAATTATTTAACTTCTCGAAACCCATTTACTTTGAGGGTAGGATTTAAATTTATTCACCTGCAAGTACAGTCTAGAGAAGCAAAACTAAACTTCCAGCATGGATGACTACACTACAGTGAAATCATTTCTAAATGAATCATCATCATCATCACTGGGGGTGAGAATTCCTGGACTCTTCAGTTCCATGAGGATGGGACTGTTCATTGCTATAATCCCAGCTCTAACACATGGTATGTAAAAGACAATAAATTATCTTTATTATTTGTCTAATCTTATTCAATTAATTGTTTGAGCCACAGATTTTATTAATCCCATTATTGAATGTATGTTAGCACTCAAAAATAGGATTATAAACTAGCCTCTTAGTATTTGATATATCATTAGTATAAACTGCCTTGAGGTTACTGAGGTCACATATCTCATTAAAAAAGAATTCCTTCCTTTGATCCTACATCACTTCTAGTTACTGTACCATTTTTCTGCTCCCCTTCACAG
>PVKY010009532.1:0-13214 GCA_004027775.1 Bradypus variegatus
CTGACTCCCCCGTCACCACCCCGTCCTCCCCGGCCCCCAGGCCTGCCTGCTAGACGTGCTGAAGCCGAACTTAGCCTTCCTGACCATCGTCTGCTTGGAGGAGTTGGAAGACATGGAAGGAAACTTGAAGCCGGTAGGGTGGGGGCCGGCAGGGACTGCGGCTGTCACCCAGTGGGAACGTGCCAGCAGCCGGGGCACAGCGACTCGTAGTGCAGTCTCACGCTCTCAAAGGGCATTGGGGGATAAAAGCCTCCTGGAAGCAGGGGCAAATCAGGAGGCCTTCCCGGAGGAGGGAGCCTCGGAGTTGGGCTTGGAAGGATGAACAGGAGTTTGTGGGGACACAGAAAAGGGGTCTCCTCTGAGGGTGAGGGCAGCGGACAGGCCCCACCCCCTGCCCTGGTGCATTGCAAAAAGGCCTAGAAAGAATTCCCACAGGTGAGTCATCTGCCTCCAGCATTTATTCACTCACCAAGCACGAGTCCTCATCCCGAGACCCCACCAGCCCTTCGGGGTCAGAGGGGTGCTGGGGGAGGAGGAAGGGTGGTCCATGGTGGAGGGAATAGCATGAACGGAAGCTCTGAGGAAAGTGGGGGACCTGGGAAAGGGCAAGGGGGGCATGGGGAGGCCAGGGCAGCCCGGGCCTCTGCTGTGGACATTGTCACTTCGGGGCACAACCCACCGTCCCCTCTTCCCGATGAGGAAACGGGCCTGGCTAGGGGGCCAGTAGGGTGGGGGGGACCGTTGGGGAGATAATGGGGAGGAAGCTGAGGCAACGCCCCACCCCCCAGTGCCTGCAGCTCTACGCCCCAGACGTGACCTCAGACAGCATCCTGGAGTGTGCAACGGGGGACCGGGGCTCGCAGCTCATGCACACCAACGCCCAGCTCACGGACGCCCTGCAGCCGCCTCACAAATACGTGCCCTGGGTCGTCGTCAATGGGGTAGGAGCCCGCATGGCGGAGGGGCCGCCAGCCAGGGAGGCAGGAGGCACGGGTCGGGCTGTGTAACTTCCTGTCTGCCTTTGTGCAGAAACCCCTGGATCAACAGCAGCAGCTCCTCAGCCTCGTCTGCCAGTTGTACCAGGTAAGGGGGGCAGGGAGCAGTGGGATTTGGGGGGTGGGGGTCTCCTATTGTGCCCCCAACTCACAGCCGTCCCCTGCAGGGCCAGAAGCCAGACGACTGCCAGTTCCTGAGCAGGTCCCCCAAGGACATCTGCCTCAAGTGACAGCTGGTGTCTCCAAGGGACGAGATGGAGCGAGAACCCTGCTGCTACAGTTTTCTGATACCCAAAGCTCTGCAGCTTCTCGTCACCCAGAAAGCTTGTACACATCCCATGAAGGCTGCTCCCAAAATTCCACCTGGAGAGCAAGAATCTTGGCCCACTGGGAATGGTGCTAAATAAAAACCAGTTTACTAAACGCTTCTGGATGTTGAGTCATTTGACAAGCCGGCAAATCCCGTTCCGGGCCTGCACAATGGGGGGGGGGCTTGAGATGCCTCAGTTCTGGGCCCAGGGTTCCATGAGGTCATAGATTGGCCAGAGGGAGGAGACCTGGGCTAGGGAGCTCAGAGAGGTTGTGAGGGCTGCTCCTAGGGAAGAGGGAGGGGCATTGGGACTGGGGTTTCAAGGGGTGAATAGGAGTTCATCAGCCAGTGCATTTGTTCATAAATTCAAGAACCATTCCTCCCCCTTTGTTCTGATTCCACACTGGGTGATATGGGTTGATCCAGAGAATGGGAACTGGGGCCTGGGGAGCCCCAAGAATGGGGAGTGTCAAAGAAGGTGTTCATCGGAGAAGAGAAACAAGTTCCAGGAAAAGGGAATGGAATGTGCAAAGGCCTGGGTTTGAGTAGCCCCTCAATGAGCCAAAAGTCAGCTCTAGAGCTGGCACGCCAGGTCGGGGCATCTGGTGGCAACAGGGTGTGTGAGAGGATGATTTTCAAAGGAAGGGAAAAGCAGAATTCTCTTACTGAGGTAAAATGAACATGTTGAAGATTTAACTCATTAACAAGGAAGACAGGTCAGATGTTAAGACCAGTTTAAAGGAGAATCCAAAGAAAGATTTGCTTACAGATCAGGAAATTGAAATAGACTTCCAAAAGGAGGCAAAACTAGCTTTTTTTCACATGGTGGAGGAGGCAGTTGTCCCTTTTTTTAACATGTAATCTCAAAGAAAGCTCTTCCTTGACTGATCTCATTGCATTTGTCCTGATAAATTACACAGGTCCTGCAGGCTTCAGTTGACTGGAAGTTTCCATACTGAAACTCAGATTGAACTTTTTAAAGCCTGTATCATTTGCCAGCCCAAGGCTAGAAATTCCACCCGGCACCACCTGCTGTACATACCTGTTTGAGTGAATTCCTCTCTTATCCACAACCCCAGATACCCCAAGGTTCTCGGCCTGCCAGGAAACGGCCTCCTCACGCACCTGTACAGGTGACTCTGCAAACCAGGCAGCCACGTGTCCGGTGAAGACTATGTGCATGCTCCCAAAATCAAGCTTAATTTCTTAAAAGCAGCTGATCACATCATAGAAGTAGATAATAACTGAACTTATGGCTGACACACTGTACTGCTTGTTGGCTAACATCAGGTAAAGATAAATATCAGTATAAATGAGCCAGGGCACTGAGGACTCTCCCTTTTAACTCAAATCAGCTGGTTAGGGACTTTGCAAAATCTGCAAATTTCTTTCTGGCCTGTAAGATAACATCATATTCCCCTCCCATCATAGTCACAGGTTCCGCCACGCTCGAGGGGGGTTAGACAGGGTGAGCGGAATTCTTGGGGCTGTCTTCGGATTCTGCCTACATATCCCCCAAGGTAGGAACATATTAAACCCTCACCCAGAGAGAAGCAGAGGCCTTTCTGAATCACAGATGAGTAGACACACAGAGTCGGCAGCTTCGGTTCTAAACTTTCAGCCGTGGGCCAGAGCAAACACAAACTCGAAACCACAGGCCCAGATATCAGACATGTGTTCCTTCCTCGTGGGCATGAAATTCTTCATTGATTCTCCATTATCTCTCAGTCAGCAGCCATTAACCCTTATCCTTAACCCATCGGCAAACAGGCCATAAAGCCAAATTCCCAGTCCCCAATAGCAGTAGCATTATCAGTTGTAAATAAAATTGTGGAGAAGAACTAAATGAGGAAAACAGGGAGCCAGCACAGTCCTCCTACCCTGGAGTCACCGGAGTGTCAGCCACCATGAAACGTCTCTGTGGGCAAAGCTTACCTGCCTGTCAGGTGTATTATATTTCCACCTTTAAAACAAAAATTGGATGACTTCCCCCAAGACACAGTGAAATCCGCAGCCTGGAAAACCTGGCCCTGGTATCCGACATCAGTAGGAAGTGCTAAAGGGTAATTTTCAAAAAAAGGAAAAATTTCGACTCTTACAGAGAGCTAAAGATTATTAACTCGTTAATAATGAATGTGCAAATCAAGGCAAATTTGCTTTTTTGGGTGGTAGTGTCTCTCCACCTGGCAGGGTTTATTTGCAAGTCTACAGGCAAGAAATATTTATCTATATCTGTATTTTTTAGTTATCTGTAAATACAGAGTTTATAAAATGCCTCCCTTGAATCAGAAGGAGCTAACTCAGGAGGGTACCCTCTAACGGTAATGCGAAACTTTATTTAGGTTTTGACAGAGGGTCCCTCGCAAATATTCACTGTACTTAAAAAGCAGGTAATATGGGAACGAGTGGGCTGTGTTGCAATAAAGATTTATGAACACCAGACTCTGAATTCCCTTTAGCTTTCACACATCATACAATAATGTTCGTTTGATTGTTCTCCCTGCATCCCACCATTAAAAAATGTGATGGTTTCATTCCCGGTTCAAAGCCGCGCAGAAGCGGGCCGGAGCTTCCGACCCCCGGGGAAGTAGCCGCTGCAACAGCCAGTGTCCGTCGAGACGTGCACCTCAGCCTGAAGCAGGTAACACGAGGACATAATAATTCCTGCGGCATCACAGAGTTGCTTTGCAATGAGTTACCGCACGCCCCGGGCCCAGAGCAGCGCCTAACGTTATAACTAGCTTTACTGTTCTGTAATTGGGGTCAGACGCGCAACTAAGCGCAAACGCTGCCCAGGTCCGGCTCCGTTTGGGTTGCGCGCGCAGCAGACCTGAAGCCACGCCCACTCGGCCACTCATCGTGCTATTGGACTTCCGCCCCGGGAGTAGTCATAGCCAATGGTCGGACCCCTTTGCAAACATTACGGAGGATCTGGAGGTGATTGGCCGGGGAGTCCGATATCTGTCTAAGATTGGCCAGTGCAGTGCGGGAGGCGGGAAGACAGTCGGCAACTTGCTAACGGAGTCGCCGGCCTGGAATTGCTCAGTCGCAGGTAGGAAGGGCTGCGGCGACGGATACCCATAGGCCGGCTCCGGGAAAGGGCGGGGACATGGCGTGGATGCGGCGGGACGCTCCTTACGATTGGTCCGTGCCGCACGGGGGGGCAGGACACAGCTTCCTTCAAGCGATTGGCCCCGGGAGAGGACACCGCGCTCTCATTGGCCGGCACGACGCGGGGAGGGCTCTGGGCTGCGGCGCAGGGTTCCGGCGGGCGATGGCGGCGCGCGGCCGGCGTTGGCTGCGGGCTCTGCGGGCGGCGGTGCAGCCGCTGTTCCGGGGCCGCGCGCTGTTCGCCACCAACACGCTGGGCTGCGGCGCGCTTATGGCGGCCGGCGACGGTGTGCGTCAGGCCTGGGAGGTCCGCGACAGGCCGGAGCAGAGATTCGACCCGCGGCGCTCAGGTGGGCGGGCCCTTGACCCCGCGACCTTTGGCCCTGACCCCAGCGGGGGCTCCCCACCTGCGCCCCCGACCTCGACATGCACCCCAGAGCGCCGCAGCCCCTGCCGGGGGTCTCCTGTAGCCCCTCGGTAGGCCCAGGCAGCCTGGGGTCTTGCCCCGCCCTACGCTTCCCGACCCGCGTGCCTCGGTTTCCCCCTCTGAGAAGCCGGGTGGGGGGCCCCTGGAGCAGGCCTGGCCGTGGGCTCCCCTGACTGCCCTGCCCGCCCCCAGCCAGCATGTTCGCCGTGGGCTGCAGCATGGGCCCCTTCCTGCACGCCTGGTACCTGTGGCTGGACCGCCTGCTGCCCGCCTCGGGCCTCTCCGGCCTCCCCACCGTCCTCAAAAAGGTGCTCATCGACCAGCTGGTGGCCTCGCCCGTGCTGGGCGCCTGGTACTTTCTGGGTAAGGAAGGTGCGGCTCTGTGTTAAGAAGGATGCTGAGGGCCTATTCTGATGGGTGTCCTGGGTGTGCGCCACGGACTGGGGTATCCTGAGCATGGTGCTGGTACAGGCCAGCGGAGAGGGGGGATTGGCGGAGGATGGCGGTGCATGGAGGAGGGGTGCCGTGGGGGGTCCCCAAGGGGGAGCTGGGGGAGGAGCCGGCTGGGCGGGGCCTGAAAGGAGCAGGGTCTGGGGGGATGGGCAGTGGGGGGAGCAGCGTCTGCAGATCCGAGTTCTAGGCTACAGGTGTAGAGGGGAGTCTCCCCTGCCTCTCACCTGTCGGGAGTGGTAATGACAGCCCCCCATCACCATCAAGGCCCCCCGGCCTCTGACACGGCTCATGCCTCGATTTCCTCCCAGGCATCGGCTGCCTGGAGGGCCACACAGTGCACGAGAGCTGCCAGGAGCTGCGGGACAAGTTCTGGGAGTTCTACAAGGTGCGCGGGGACCCCCCAGGTCCCTACCCCAGCCCCTTAGGGTCCGCCCTTTCCGGGTCTCCTGGGCCGCGCCCCTCCCCCCCGCCTCCGGGGCCCCGCAGGGCGGACCTTCCCTTGGGCGGAGGCCCCGCCCTCACGGCCCCGCCCCGCCCCGCAGGCCGACTGGTGCGTGTGGCCGCCCGCGCAGCTGCTGAACTTCCTCTTCGTGCCGCCGCAGTTCCGCGTCACCTACATCAACAGCCTGACGCTCTGCTGGGACGCCTACCTGTCCTACCTGAAGCACCGGGTGAGCGCGGGGGGCCGGGCAGGGGCTCAGGCGGGGAGCATGCGCGCCTCTGACATCCCCGCAACCCCCCAGGGCCCCGCCGCCTCCGCTGAGCAGGGCTGACCGCAGACCCCAGGACCGGGGCGCCGAGCCGGTGCGACCCCTCCGGCCCCCGACATCTGGCGAGGTCAGGACCGACCCCAGCCGACCACCCGCCCAGCTGGAGGGGCCGGGCTGCCCCCTCCAAGGCCCCTGATGCAGCAGAGCCCAGGGACGGCCTCGCGTGGCCGGTGGCTGAGCTGTCCCGGCCCCTCTGCACGTCCTCCCGGCGCCTGCGGAGGTGCAGACCCCACCCCGGGGCACTCAGGCCCTGGGTCAGGGCGGGTGACCACCTGTCAGAGGGAGGCCTGGTGGCCCCCACCCTCCCGCGTCCCCTCCGGGGCTGGACAGAAGGTTCCGTGGGGTCCCTGTAGAGGAAGGTCCCCAGGACACCAAGGCCGGGGGGTGCAGGGCCGCGGGCATCGCCCATCACTTTATTAGGTGCCGTGTGTCTTGTGACAGGGGCTGGGGGGGCATTTGACACTCCTGATGTCAGAGCAGGTCAGGGGGAGCTGGGGACAGTGCCCCCAAGACAGATCCGGGAAGGGGGCGGCTGGTAGCTCTGCCTGGGCGCCCCTCCCCACAGCCTCGCCCTCCCTCTGCCCCATCCGCCTGCTCCAGGGTGCCGGGCCCCCCTCACAACCGACAACTTGTTGATGGAGGTGAATTACCAAAAAAGGGGGTCTGGCGTGGGGGCTGGGCAGAGGGTTCACGGGGCCACAACACGGCTGGACGGGGACAGGCGGGGACGTGGGGCGCTTGGGGCCCGGAACATCTCCGATAAATAAATAAATAGCTACGAGAATAAATAGGGGCGAGGGGTGGAGTGGTGGGCAGGGGTCCACGCCGGGCCGCGGGGGGCGTGGCCTCAGCAGGCGCAGTCCTGGTGGGGGGGCGCCTGCTGGTCACTGAGCTGCGGGCCCTGCTTGGCGCCAGTGACCGCGGGGTCGGCCGTGGCCAGCGACTCGGACATCTTCTCGCAGATGACGTCTACCAGGCGCTCAAAGGTCTGCTTCACGTTGATGTTGTCCTTGGCGCTCGCCTCAAAGAACTCGAACCCTGGCCGGGGGGAGGAGGGGTGAGCGCCTGGGGAGGAGCTCTGCACAGTCAGCCCTGTGTCCCCCACCTCATTCTCACCCAGCCCCTGCGGCCACCGACACAGATCCTCCCGTGGCTCCCTGCTGCCCTCGGGAGAGCCCCTGCAACACTGGCCACCCAGCCTTCCACAGCTTCCTCCAGCTGACCCTCCCTTCGCAGCCACGTAAACTACGTGCCGGAACACCCAGGGTCCTCGCCTCCTCCGGGCCTCTGTCTGCACTGCCTCCTATACCTGAAAAGTCCCTCCTTGAAGCACCAGAGCCAGTGCTCCCTCCTTCAGGAAGCCTTCCCTGCCCCCAGGCTGATCCTGACTCTCACACATGCCCAGCAAACTCCTACACACCCATCAAAACCCACTGCAAATGGCCCCTTGATCAAGGCCAATTTGCAAGAATGGGAAGTGCTGGAAATCTGGCCCAGACCCTATAGTGGCCTTTTGGAAGTGCCCTCCCTCCTGGTGCCACAATCTCCCTTGTCCAGCTCACCCAGGTGGTCAGCCAGCTGCCGGCCACGCTCTGATGACACCACCCGCTCGTCCTCCATGTCACACTTGTTCCCCACCAGCAGCACCTGGGCGTTGTCCCATGAGTAGGTCTTGATTTGGGTTGACCTGGAAGCAACAGGGTGAGTTAAAAGTTCAGGGGCCCGTCCCCCCCTCGCGGACCCTTCCTAGGAACTGAAGGCCTGGGCCTGTGCTGAGGTCACTGTCACACCCCTGCCTGCCCCCAGGCTGCTCCGGGGATCCGCCCTGTGTTTAGCCTCCCCAACCCCTCACAAACAGGTGGGCCTGAACAGTTGATTGTACACTATGGATGAGTGTATGGTATGTGAATATATCTCAATAAAACTGCATTTAAAGAAAAAAAAACTGGAAGCCTTGCTCCCTCCTCAGCAAATTCAGAAACGTTCCTCAGGTGTGAATTCCTGCTGGGCAGAGGTGTACAGTGGCTACGTTCTCAAACCTGGGCGCCCATCGTCGCCGCCTCTGCCCAGCCACCCCACTTCCCCTCGATATTTTTCCCTTCCATATTTACGGTTTCATTTTTCCATCTGAAATCCTTTTTTCCCCATTATTTTGAGCCTGTGCCACATTTGTTGTGAGTGTAGACGGCTGACTGGTTTGGATCCTCAGTCTGGTTCTGCGTGTGCCAGCCGGGGGGCCGGGGGGCCTGGGGGCGCTCACCAGTCCTGCACGGCATTGAAGGACTCCTCGTTGGTGATGTCGTACATGAGGATGAAGCCCATGGCACCTCGGTAGTAGGCTGTGGTGATGGTCCGGTACCGTTCTTGACCTGCTGTGTCCTGGAGAAGAAGAGACAGAGGGTCTCAGAAGACACACAGGTTAGCCCCGAGGAGTGGACGCTACCTCCGAGGGGCACAGAGTGTCACGGGCTTGCCAGAGTGGCACAGTGGTGAGAAAGAGTGGGCCGGACGCCACTCAGAGAACAGACATCACACCAGGTCATGTCCTGTGCACTCAACAAACATGGACGGGCTGATCTGTGGACAGATAGAAGTCTTGGCCTTGGTGGGACTGAGCCCAGTGCAGGAATGCGACAATATTTTAGAGTAAACATGTCCCTGTGTCTGAGGGGGATGAGGATGTCCCAGGCACAGGGCACAGCCAGGCAGAGGCCCTGAGGGCGAGCCTGCCCGGGGCATCTGGGGACCAGAGGTGACAGAGGGGGGTGCAGCGGGTGTCGGGGGACCGGCCAGCAGGGCCTCGTGGGCTGCGGAAGGGCTGGGTTTTCCTAGCAGGTGGGGGCGGGGCCCAGGGGTCTGGGCTCCAGCTGCAGCCTTGGGCAGCCGCGTGAAAGGAGGTGAAGACGCAGGGGCTAAGGAGACGGGAAGCGAGGGCACAGGGTCCCAGTCTCAGCTGGGCAGTGGCGGGAGCCCCGAAGGGGACGGGCAGAACCAGGGGGCTGCCTCCTGCTGCTGGACACGCAGAGCCCACGGCTGCCATGGACCCAGCAACGCCGCCACAGTGCAAGCATGAAAATCTCCAGGAACGAGAGAGCAAACGCACAAAGCTATGATGAGGGGCTGATGACAGCACAGCATGTGGGGTTTAAACGCACCTACGGCCAACTACAGCCTGCAGTTCACAGCGACATCTTAGCATTCCTTCCTCACGGGAGCAAACGTATCTCCCCAGCGCCAGGGGTCAGCGACAGGGGGATGAGGGGCATGGGAGGCTCTGGGTTTCAGCTCTTTATTCTTAGTTTTTTTCTGGAGAAATGAAAATGTTCTAAAATTCCCAGAGTACACGAGGCAAACATGGGCAAAACTGAAGGTAGCCACAGAGGACTCTACAACAGTGGGAGACTTACACCCTCTCATCAATACACAGGACATCTAGACAGAGGATCAATAAGCAGAGACCCTAAACAATACGATCAATGAACCAAACCTAACAGACATCTACAGAGCACTGCACCCCAAGACAGCAGGAAACACATGCTTCTCAAGTGCTCATGGAACATTCTCCAGGACAGACCACGTACTGGGGCACAAAACAGGCCTTAAGAAATTCAAAAAGAGTGAAATGGTACAAAGCACCTTCTCTGACCAAAACGGAATGAGACTGGAATCAATGACAGTCGGGGATCCAGAAATTTCACAAATATGTGGAGGTGAAATACACTCCCTTAAACAAGCAGTGGGTCAAAGAAGAAAATGCAGAGAAATCGGTGAATATCTGAAGATGAATGAAACAAGAACACGACATAGCAAAACTTACAGGATGCAGCGAAGGCAGTGCTGGAGGGAAATTTATAGCCCTAAACGCCTACACTGAGAAGGAAAAAAGTGCTAAAACCAAAGGCCTGACTGAACAGCTGGAGAAATGAGAAAGAACAGTAAATTAAATGGAAAGCAAGCAGAAGGAAAGAAATAGCAAAGATTAGAGTGGAAATAAGTGAAATGGAGAACAACAAAAAACAATAGAATCAATAGAATCATAAGTCGGTTCTTTGAGATGATCAGTAAAACTGACAAACCTTTTGCTAGACTGACAAAGACAAAAAGAGAGAAGATGCAAATAATTAAAATCAGAAATTAGAGAGGGGTCATTACCATGGACCTTAAAGAAATAAAAAAGATCGTAAGGGGAAAGTATCAACAACCGTATGCCAACAAACTAGACAATGTAGATGGAATGGACAACTTCCTAGAAACATGCTCACCAGAGAAGAAACAGAAGACCTCACAAACCAGTCACAAGAGATTGAATCAGTCATCAACCCCCACCCAGCCACCCACACACACGCAAAGAAAGGCCCAGGGATTCCACCAGTCATTCCAACGAGAATTAAGACAAAGCCTGCTGAGACTCCTCCGGAAAACTGAAGAGGAGGGAACACTCCCAAACTCATTCCACAAGACCAACATCACCCTAATACCAAAGCCAGGGAAAGACACTGCAAGAAAAGAAAACTACAGACCAATCTCTCTCATGAATATAGAGGCAAAAATCCTCAACAAAACACTTGCAAATTTAATCAAACCGCATATTAACAGAATTAGACACCATAACCAAGTTGGATTTATCCCAGGTTTGCAAGGGCAGTTGAACGCAAGAAAATCAATGAATGGAATACACCACATCAATAAACCAAAGGGGAAAAACCACATGATCCTCTCAACGGATGCAGAAAAGCTATTTGACAAAGACCAGCATCCTTTCTTGATAAAAAATACTTTGAAAGGTAGAAATCAAAGACAACTTCATGAACATGATAAAGAGCGTATGTGAAAAACGCACAGCCAGCACGGTGCTCAACGGTGAGAGGCTGAAAGCCTTCCCTCTAAGATCAGGAACAAGACAAGGATGCCCGCTATCACCACTGCTATTCAACATTGTGCTAGAAGTGCTAGCCAGAGCAATTTGACAAGAAAAAGAAATAAAAGGCATCCAAATCAGAAAGGAAGAAGTAAAACTTCACTATTTGCAGATGACATGATCCTATATTTAGAAAATCCCGAGAAAACAACAAAGCTACTAGAGATAATAAACGAGTTCAGCAAAGTGGCAGGACACAAGATCAACACGCAAAAATCAGTAGTGTTTCCATACACTAGTAATGAGCTACCTGAGGAGGAAAGCAAGAAAAAAATTCCATTCACAATAGCTACTAAAACAATCAAATAAATGTAAGGAATAAACTTAACCAAGGACGTAAAGGACCTGTCACAGAAAACTACAAAATGTTGCTAAAAGAAATCAAAGAAGACCTAAACAAATGGAAAGATGTTCCGTGTTCATGGTTTGAAGGCTAAATGTCATTAAGATGTCCATTCTACCAATATTGATCTACAGATTCAATACAATACCAATGAAAACTCCAACAGCCTACATTACTGAAATGGGAAAGCTTAATTATGAAATTCATTTGGAAGGCAAAGGGCCTCAAATAGCCAAAAACCTCTTGAAAGAGAAAACGAAGTGGGAGGGCTGACATTTCCTCACTTTAAAGCATATTATAAAGCCATGGTGGTCAAAACAGCAGGGTACTGGCATAAAGCTAGATATATTGATCAGTGGAATTAAATTGAGAGTTCAGAAATAAACCCTCAGATCTCTGGCCAATTGATTTTTGATAAGGCTCCCAAGCCCACTCAACTGGGACAGAACAGTCTCTTCAACAAATGGGGCTGGGAGAGCTGGATATCCATATCCAAAAGAATGAAAGAGAGCCCCTACCTCACACCCTACACAAAAATTAACTCAAAGTGGATCAAAGATCTCGATATAAGAGACAGCACCGTAAAACTCCTAGAAGATAATGTAAGGAAACATCTTCAAGACCTAGTAATGGGAGGTCGCTTCTTAGACCTCAACACCCAAAGCACAAGCAATGAAGGAAAAAATAGGCAAATGGGAACTCCTCAAAATCAAAAGCTTCTGTACCTCATAGGAATTTGTCAAAAAGGTGAAGAGGCAGCGAATGCAATGGGAGAAAATATTTGGAAACCATGTATCTGATAAGAGACTGATATCTTGCATATATAAAGAAATCCTACAGCTCAATGACAATAGTACAGACAGCCCAATTATAAAACGGGCAAAAGATATGAAAAGACATTTCTCCAAAGAGAAAACACAGATGGCTAAAAAGCACATGCAAAGATGCTCACCATCACTACCTATTAGGGAAATGCAAATCAAAACCGCAACGAGACATCACTTCATACCCACTAGAATGGCTACTACTAAACAGGAAACTGCAAGTGTTGGCGAGAACACGGGGACACTGGAACACCGATTCTCTGCTGGTGGGAATGTAAAATGTGCAGCTGCTGTGGAGGATGGCTTGGCTGCTCCTCAGGCAGCCAAGAATAGAGTTTGCCCGACAACCCTGCAATCGCACTACTTGGTATATGTACCCAGAAGAGTTGAAAGCAGGGATGCAAACAGACATTTGCACACAGATGTTCATAGTGTTCATAATAATTCATGATTGCCAAAAGATGGAAACAATCCAAGTGTCCATCAACTGATGAACAGATAAACAAAATGGCACGTACCTACAATGGAATATTATTATTCAACAGCAAGAAGGAACAAAGTCCTGAATGGCGCAACAACGTGGATGAACCTTAAGGACATTATGTTGAGTGAACTGAGTCAGACACAGAAGGACAAATACTGTATGATCTCATGAACATAAACTAATTACAGTACGTAAACTCATAGTCATAAAATCTAGAATCTCGGTTACCAGGGGATAGAATGAGGGTACAAAACGGGGGCGGAGAGTTTAACTAGGTTGAGTGTGGTGGAAAGGGGGCGTTTTGTCATGTGTGTCCCCAGCAGGAAAGCTGGAGATTAAAGCCTGGGAAGGGAACATGTAGCACAGTGAAACTTGTGGTGGATGATGACTGTGATTAACTGTATAAATATAGAAAACTTCTTTCATGCTGCACGGGGGAAAATGCACCTAACGGAAACTATGGACTACAGTTAACAGTGATACCTTAATATTCTTTCATCCACAGTGACAAGTGTACCTCCCGAATGCTAGAGGTCAGCGATACGGGGGACAAGGGGTACGGGATGTTTTGGATCTTTT
>PVKY010009533.1:0-13238 GCA_004027775.1 Bradypus variegatus
GATTTCCTAGGGTTGTTGTAGACACTTTGGGTCTCAAATGTGCAGAATATTGCATTTTTTCACAAATGTCCCCATCTCTATAGAGACTGTTGCATCTTTGAAAATTGCCCACACCTGCGTAGCCAATACCCCAGTCAGACGTGGAGCTTTGCCATCACCCTGGAAAGTTTCGTCATGTCCTTTTCTGTTTTACTCCTTCCCAATTCCCAGAAGGGAATTTCTTACCCGGTACCAAAGAGTTTAATTGACTCTTAAAGCATTGATTGATTTGCTAGTGAGATACGGCTTAAACCTGCTTAACAACATCTAGTGCATAGATCAGAAAAGAAAAAAGATTTAAGATCAGTATCTAAGCTACCAACTCAGAGCTAGAAAAAGAAGAGAAACCCAAAGAAAGTAGAAAGAAGGAAAAAAAGATGAGTAGAAATTAATGAAATAGAAAAAGATGAGTGAAAGAAAATCAACAAAGGCAAAAGTTGATTCTTTGTAAAGTGTAATAAAATTGAGAGAAATTTTTAAAAGAGAGCAAAAAGAAAACACAAATTGTCAATATCAGACATGAAAATGGCGCATTACCACTGACTGCACAGATGTTGAAAGATGACAAGGGGATACTATAAACAATTCCGTGCCAGTGAATTTGACAACTTAGGTGGAACAGATAAATTCCATGAAATAAGTAATCTGTTGAAATTGACACAAGAAGAAATAGAAAATTGGATAACCTCTTCTAAAGAAATTGAGACTGCATTTAAAAAGCTTCCCACAAAAATAACTCCAGGCCCAGATGGCTTCACTGGTGAATTCCTCTGAACATTTAAGGAAGAAATAGCAATCTTACACAAACTCTTCTGAAGAATGGGATAAAAGGATATTATTTCCAATACATTTCATAAGGCCAGGAAGCACATGATACCACAATCTAACAAGACATTACAAGAAAGAAAAAATATACGATCAGTATCCCTCACGAATAGAGAAACTAAAATCATAAATAAAATATCAGCAAATTCAATCTAGCAATATATAAAAGGGTTAATATGTCATGACCATTTGAGGTTTATTCCAGAAAAGCAAGTTCATTTAATATTTGAAAATCAACCATTGTAATTCACCATATTAACAGAACAAATAAGAAAAATCATGTGACCATCTCACTGGATGTAGAAAGAATACTTGACAAATTTCAATACCCATTCATGAGTTAAAAAAATAAAAACTCAGCAAACTAGGAATAGGAGGGAACTTTTTCAGTTTGGTACAGGGCAATGAGAATAACCTATAGCTGGCTTCATACTTAGTGGTGAAATATTGAATACTTTCTCCCTAAGATCAGGCACAAGTCAAGAATGTCCAAGAAATAAAAAGATAAGCTAATTTTTTAAATAGGCAAAGACTTGAACAGAAAATATATGCAAAAAATAATAGGCACATAAAAAGATGCTCAACATAATTCATCAGGGAAATGCAAATTAAAACCATAATGAGAGAGACCAAATATATGCTATGTATAAGAACCTACCTTAAATATAATATAGGTAGTTTAAACTAAGAAGGATGGAAAAAGATATACATGCAAATACTATTCAGAACAAAGCTGCAGTGACCGTCTTTATGTCAGGCAAAGTAGAGTCTGGAATAAGGAAGATTCCCAGGGATGAGGAGGATATTACATACAGACGAAAGGAGCAAATTCACCAAAAGACTTAGCGGTCCTAAATCTGTGCATACCTAACACCCGCGTCTCAAAACACATGAAGTAAAAATTGGAAAGGAGAAATGGACACAGCCACATTGTGGTTGGGGACTTTAACATTTCCTTCTCAAGAATCAATAGGATAAGTAGGAACTCAGTGAGGCTATAAAGAGCTGAATAACACAATCAACAAACAGAATCTAATTGGCAGTTATGCAGCACCTCACCCAAAAGCAGCACAGTACGCATTCTTTATGGGTGCACTGGGACATTCACTAAGATCGACCATATGTTGGGTCAGAAGACAAATGTACACCGATTTAAAAGAATTGAAGTCATGTATTATATGGTCTCTGATCATATGGGATTAAATTAGAAATCAGTAACAGAAGATAATCAGAAAATCCCAGATACTTGTAAATTAAACAACAGATTTTTGAATAATCCATAGGTTAAAGAGGAAATTTCAAAGGAAACTAGAAAATATTTCAGACTGAATAAAAATGAAAATGCAGCATATCATCATCTGTGGAAGGGAGCTGAAGCATCGCTTAGAGGGAGATTTATAGCACTCAGTGAGAACCTTAGAAGAGAGGAAAACACTCCAGGCAGTGATCTGTGCTCCTTCCCGAGCTGCTGATGCTTAAACGGAGCTCTGAGGGCCACACAGCCCCTGCCGGTGGGGAAGAGAAGAGGCAGAGAGAGCACAAGCCAAGGGCTGGCAAGTGGGAGGCACGTGTGGCTGAGCAGAGGAAGCAGGAGGAAGTGTGGAATGCGTGAAATGGGAGGTGTCGGGGCATTCAGTGGAAGACACCATAAGCCAGGATTTTAAGGAGTTTTGTCTTTATCCTAGAAACAGGCAAAGTCATTGACAGTAGTGACCTGATGAGAGTTAGGTTTAGGGAAGATCTCTGGCTCCGCCCTGAAGAAATGGTTAGAGGGGGTCAAAGGGAACAGGAGAGGAGCATTTGAGGGGCTGTGGTCAATGTCGTCTTCAAGAGAAGGAAATCTGGAGCCACACTGCCCGGGATGAGCCCTGGCACCACCGTTTGCTGCTCTGGGAACTCGGCCACATGACTTGCTCCTCAGGTGCTGGGGCACATGCCTTGGGGTGGACGTAGAGCCGCTCGTGGGACAGATGAGAGAGGATGTCCCTTCCATTAGAGAAGGAGAGGTGGAGATGAGAGAGGGCTAGAGATCCTTAGGAGGTAAAAATGCGTACAGCTCGCTGGTGGCTCGGGCCTGCCAGGTGAGGCCTCCGACGCCAGCCTGTGGAGCATGGCGCCAACCTTCCCTGCGTCCGGGACGTTGGCTGAGGGTCACTTTGGAGGAGCCCGCGGTGCACTGGCTTTGCCCATGCTGAGGACACGTCTCACCCCAGCGTGACGACGGTGCCTTCCCTCCTTTCTTTCACCTGAGCCAGGAGAAAAGCCAGGGGACCCACGCCCTCACAGGGCCCCCCATCACCTCGGCACCCCGCACCACGAACGAGCCGGCGGGCGCCACAGGGCCGAGGGAAGATGAATGGCTTTTCCCCTTGTATTGGGTTTAATAGATTTTTTCCTTACACCTCTCCCTATTCCTAGATAAGAGCACATTAAAAAAAGATTGGAATTCTATTTTGATTAGTATGTTCAAGTCTCTATATCAGAGTAATAGAAGTTAACGTCAAATTTCCAAATCAAGACATTGTAGAACATATTTAATAGTTATTCACATATTCACGCTATTTACTTCAAGAATGCTTCCTTAATAAATCTAAACTTTAGTGCAAATAAAGAGACTTATTAAAACTAATTAATGAGGCGCCACTTCAGTGATTGCTGACACTCCTTGGAGCGCCCCTCCTGGAGAGAGCTCTAAACCCTGAACTCTGGCACCGGAGCGCCTCCAAGAGCAGGTGGGCACCGGCGGGGGCATAAGTCCTAAGTCTGCCCTTTGGTTTTCTGTTCGTTCTTTGTCCCTCCATTTTCATTTGTTTGTTCTCTTTTTCTACCTTCCTGTGTGTTCCTTGAACACTTTAGAGCTCTGTTTTGAATTGTTTGTAATGTCAGAGCGGCTCTCTTTGTAGAGCTTATTGGTGTTGCTCTGGGTGGGGCTTTACACACTCGCCCCTCCCCGCAGCCCCTCGGTGTGCACCTTCCCACCGGGTGACACAGCTGCCTCACCTCCCTCCAGCTCTCCATGCCCTCACCATTTGTAATGCAATTGTCTTAAATATGTCCTCGCCCTGCACTGAGAACCAGGTCACACAATATTATAAACTGTGTGTCGACCATCAAACGTAATTTAGACAACTCAAGAGCAAATCTTTTGTGGTTACCTATATTTGTATTCTTTTCATTCTTCCTGATATTCCAAGATTCCATTTAGCGTGTCCTTTCTGTTTGGAGAACTTCCTTTAGCCATCCTTTTAGGGTGGATCTGCTGTGGACAAATGCTCTTAGTTTGACTTTACTAAGAAAGTCTTTATTTTCCCCTCATGCCTGAAGGATAGATTCACTGGATATAGAATTTGGGGTTGACAGTTCTTTTCTTTCAGTGCTTGAAAATTTCATGCTGCTTCCTTCTGGCCTTCATGATTTCCGATTAGAAATCCACTGTCACTTGAATTATTAACATCAGTTAATCTGGGTGTTGTTTCCCCTGGCTGCTTTCATTAGATATTTTCCTTCTGTGTTCAGTTTTCAGGTGTTTATAATGTGTCTTAGCCTGGATTTCTTGGATTTGTCCTGTTTGGAGTTTGTTTTCTCAGCAATTCATAGAAAAACTGATTTAAAAAATCGGTAAAGTCATAGAGGATCTGAACAATATCATCAAACATGATGACCTGATATTTATAGAACACCACAGCCAAAATCTGCAGAGTATGTATTCTTTTCAAGAGGAAACAGTGTTTTCACCAAGATTGATCATATGTTAAGACTCACTAAATCTGGAAAGATTGAAATCATATGGAGTATGTTTGCTGACTACAATGGAAATAAGTTAAAATTAACAATAAATCTATTAGAAAATACCTAGTTAAAAAAAAAGCACACAAAAGAAATTATAAATACAAAGAGAATCCTAAGGAATCTACAAAAAAAACTGCTGTAGCTAGTAAGTGAATTTACCTAAGTTCAGTGTAAAAGATTAATGCAAGGGGAACCAATTGCATACTTATATATTAGCACCAAATAATTGAAAAATAAAATTTAAAAACAATCCCATTTACAGTATCATGAAGGCATAAAATACTAAGGAAAAATATATCCAAACATATGCAGAACCTTACTGAGAAAAATTAAAGAAAACCTAAATGAATGGAGAAATGTAGCATGTTCATGATTGTTAAGATCTGTCAATTCTGATTCTGAAATTTACATGGAAATGCAGAGAATCTGGATTATCCAAAACAACCTTGAAAAAGAACCATGTTAGGGGACTTAACTTTCTGGCCTTAAGACTTATTAAAAACCTGTGACACTGGAGAAACCTGGAAAACCCTCCCTCGGCCAGGTGACCAGGGTCAATGTCAACCGTGATCTTTCACGTGGAGAGCAGGCTCCCTGGACGTGGCGGGGTGAGAAGGGCATGTTACTTCTGTGGTCTTCTGCCCAAGAACCCGTAACTCCAGTCTAGTCATGATAAAAACATCACAAAACAAACAAAAAAATCAGAAAAACTTCAGTTGAGGGATAGTCTACAATCTCTGACCAGTGTGCCTCAAAACTGCCCAGGTCATCAATAGAAGGAAAGTCCGAGAAACTGGCACAGCCCAGAGGAGCCGAAGGAGAGGAGTACATGTAAGAGAAAAGGACATTAGGTTAAAAACTGAGAAAATCTACCTCAAGTGTGGGCTTTCTTTAATTATAACGTATCCATACTGGTTCATCAGTGATGTTAAGATGTTGACAATAGGGGAAACTGGCCATGAGTTGTAGGGGGACTCTTTGTACTACCTTGGCAACTTTTCTGTAAATCTAAAACTATTCTAAAATAAAAAGTTCATTAAAGCAAACAAACAGAAAGCTACAGCCACCAAGTCATATGGTACTGGTATAAGACATGACAGATAAATCAGTGGAATACGACAGAAAGCCCAGATGCAGAGGCACACTTAGAAATTTATTTTGTTTTTGACAAAAATTCCAAGAAACCCAATAAGAAAAGGAAAATGTTCAGTGCTTAACTGGATCTCCTCTCAGGGAAAAAAAAGAATCTCATCACCTAGTCAGATATCACATAAAAATTAATTCGAGATGCATAATAATAAATGTGAAAGGTTAGACTCGTAAGACTTTCAAGAGAAAACATATGAAAATATCTTCATGAGTTTGGGGACAGGTAAAGGTATGTTTGACAGAACACAGCAATAACCCCAAAATAAAAAAAATTAATAAATTAGTTTGCACCAAAGTATAAAACTTATATTCATTGAAAAACACTGTTACAAAAATAAAAAGGCAAGCCACAGATGAGAGAAAGTATTTGCAAAATATCTGACAAAGAACCGGCTATAACAGGCTAATTAAAACAGAATAGGAGCATGGAAATAAACAGAAGTGTTATCTTTGTACAATGGAATACTACTCACCAATAGACAGAAACAAACACCCAACTCCACAGGTGACTCTCAGAAACACCACGCTGCGTGGAAGAGCCAGACCCAAAAGAGCTCCAACTGGATGAATCCATTCTGTGACGTTACAGAACGGGCAAAAGGAATTAATGGTGCAAAGAGAACAGTGGTTGCCTCTGAAGGCATTGATGGGATTGACTTGGGGAGACCTTGAGGAAACCTCTGAGGGTGCTGGTGTTGTTCTAACTTCAATAAGGGTTTGAGCCACACAGGCATATTCCTTTGCCAAAACTCATCAAGTGGTACAGTTAAAATTTGTGAATTGCATTATTAATATTGAATTTTACGTCAGAAAAAACTATAAACAAATAATGAACTCCAGTTAATGACATGCATGCTAAAGTATTTAGGGAGGAGTCTACTTTGGTGCAAACTAATTTATTAATTTGTCTACAAATTTGCAGTAGGTGAACTGAGGGATGGATAGATGATAAGGCAGGTTTAATAAAATGTCGGTGATAGAGTCTAGCTGATGAGCATCTGGTGGTCACTACAAGATTCGTTTAACTGCTCTGATACATTTGGTGTGTTTCATGAAAATAAACCACCATCACATGTTTTACCCTCTTGAAAATTAACTGAAAACCCTTAATTACTTATTAAAAAAATAATTTAGTCACTAATTACCAATCTGTTTTGCAACAAGAGAAAATGGAAGACAAGCCTAAATCTCACACTTAGGATCTTTAATAGAACATGACAGTTTTCCAGTTTCTGCTTATGTTTTTTCTTTTATATCTATTTTATACCCCTATCTGATTTTTTTTATTGGAATTGTCAGTATTTTTTAAATTATGAACTATTTCAAACATGCAGAAACATTTGGAAAATGGCATAACATACACCCATGGCCTTCTCACCAGGCTCTCTTGAAGCCTGCTATTTTCAAGCCAGTTTGCAATATGTACTTCTGACTTTCTTTGGAACGTATTCCTCCTCCACCCTGTCTCTTTCCTCCCTCCACAGATACAATCACTATTCTAGATTTTTTTTAATCACCTTTGTATAGCCTAATTTTTGTTTTCAAACTTTATAAAAACAGTGTCACATGCTTTATCCTTCTGCAATTTTCTTTATCCAAGTTGATGAATTTTGCTCTTGGTCAGTAGAATGGAACGGCATTCCAGTTTATGGATGTGTCACAGTTTATCAGAACATACCCATTATCACTGACAGCTCTGTTGGACTTCTAGGGGGCAGCACTGGCTCAAGGGGATATTGCTGAGTAACACACTGAAATTATGACTTCAGAAGGTAGCGAAGTATAACGTCAAGTTGGTAATAGATTGACGTGGTTATCATTTCTAGCCTCCTCTTGCTTTTTCATTTAAAATCTACTCTATATTAACGAAATTTTTCAGTTCACAAAAATAGAGAGGTTAGTATACCCTTATCAAGATTTTACTTCACTGGTTAATATTTCCTCAATTTTTTTCATTTTTAATAGAAGTGTAATGAAAAGCTCTGCTGTTTCATTACTCCCATGTACGTCTCTACATTCTTACATCTGTCAAAATAGAAACTTTTTGTCCTATAACCTCCACTATCACACCCTGCAGTAGTTAAGTGTCAGTCGTTTCCGGTGACAGTCCGTGTTCAGATTCCCCTCTTACCTCAGGAATTCCTCTTCTAGTCAGAGGGTTGGAATCAGGTGGCGGCCCGGGCCCCGGGGCTGCACTTGGCTGCCACGTGCCTTACGTCTCTTCTCACCTGGCAGCCCCCTCTGCCCACCTGCTATTTCTGTGCCCCGGACTTTGTGAAGGAATCAGATGAGCTGTCAGGGAGCATGTGCCACGCGCAAAAGGAGCTCTGTCCACAGAACCTTCTGAGATCCTGGCCCTGTTCCAGGACAGCAGCCACGAACCCGGGGGCTCCTGGGCCCTTGAGAGGTGGCCAGTGTGACCAAGGAGCTGAACTTTTAGAAGTGATTTAAAACTAGCATGTGGCTAGTTGCTACTCCGTTGAGGGCCGTGCATTGCATTTGACCAAATATGACATGTTTGGGATCACTTTAAATTATCTTTTAAAGCTTAATTTTGGAAGGGTTATGTTAAAATATTTTTATGAAAAATAAAATTACATAATATCTATTCATTTGAGAGATGCCCATTTTTGGCCATAACTTTACAGAATGTGAACCCTTTTTCATGGAGTTTTTGCTACTTTTGTAGATAGATATAGAGATAGATAGATAGATTTGGGCCTAGATCTCTTAAAGAAGAATATAACTGTGTATCTGAGCTGTAAGCATTGTCTGTCTTAGTGACAGGATAATGGACTATATATGAAACACTTTTATGTGTAACATTTCTTAATAGATCATCTTTACTTGAAATTTCACTTACTTTTTTGGTTAACCTATTTAAGGTATTAAGTACTTCACTTAATATAATTAAATTTTTTTTCTTTATTAGAGAATTTGTGGGTTACAGAACAGTTATGCACAAAATATAGGATTCCCATATCCCACCCCATTACAAACACCTTGCATTGGTTTGGAACATTTGTTACAATTGATGATAGTACATTTTAATAATTGTAAAATTAAGTAAAGTCCATGGTTTAACTTAGGGTTCACAGTTTAGGTAGTGTACTTCCATGGATTTTTAGAAATATTTTTATTCTGTTACCATATATACAATCTAACATTTCTCTTTAATATATTTTTTTGCTAATGGCAAGTGTCCAACTCTGGATTTATTTTATCAGTTCTTTCATTGTTTTATTAAGTGTTGTAACACTTGTTTTTGTTAATTATTATAAAGTCATGCATACTTGATTTAAAAAGAAAAACACATTATGGAATTGCACAAAGTAAAAAGTGGAAGCCCTTCCCCATGCGCCCCAGTCCTCGTAGCCTGATAACTGGCCTGAGGAAGGTCAGCATCCGAAAGCGCTTTGCACGCAGCCTCACCTGGGAAATTCTCATTTCAGGTTCTGAGCAACATCCACGTGGTCAGGGCCACGTGGCAGCCCAAGAAGCCCAGGACGTGGACCTTCTCCCCCCAGGTGGGCCCCACTGAGTGAATGGAATGAAAATGAGCTTCTTTTACCTGCTGTCAAACAGGAAGCATGTATTCCTAAAATAACGTATTTGCAATTAGCACAGTATATGTGGAGTCAGGTTTGTATTTTTAGATTCTTTCATGTTCTCTAAGGACTTTAATAGAAATTCCTCGTGTTTCTGACTTGGCAAGTTATAATTCCTAAGAATCAGCTCATTCATTGGGCTTTAGGGTTTAATTATTGAAAACGTCCATTTGATGAAAAATAAAAATCAAAAGATAAATTTCAGGAAAGAAGTATTTTTTTTAAATGAAATCTTCCATCTGTGCTGATGAGAGCTGTGCTTACCTGTGATGAAATCAAGTGGCGCCTGGGGCCCGGTAGCTTGGACCCACGTTCTGTCAGGACTGGCATGAATGAGGTGACCCCTGAGCTGGTGTCCTACAGGTGCTGGCTTGCTGCAGTGACGATGAGGATGTCATTAAGCTCTTTTCATACTGTTAATTGTCTGTAGTTTACTTCTCTTTTTCTCTCCCTCCGATGTTGCTCTGCTTTAGTACTCATTTCCCTCCTGCGTCCCTTGGGTGCCTCCTTCCCTGGCCTCTGCCTCTGGCTGCATCAGCAGGTCTCGGAGCACCATGTGCTCAGGGAAGGCCTGGGCGTGCGTGTGCCTGCGCTTGTGTACCGTGCCAACCCTGAGGGTCTGTGGTCCTTCGCAGTCCTGATTGCGGCTCCGTGTGTCCAGGATTCAGGGTGGAGTTTTATGCTCTTTTCCCGGGATGTAAAATCTAGCCATTGGTGGGGGTGGGGGGGAGTGGATAAACAGTGAGTGGGCCTCGCTTTGTTAAATAGATGAGGCAACTCTTACCGGGAGGGAAGAAACACATGCAAGTTTCCTGGTGACTGTGCCCACCCGTGAAGCTCCTGCCAGGCAAATGTTGCCACGTTTGATTCTGGGCACTGCCTTGCAGGGTGGGAGTGGGTGGCCATCCCACAAGGCTAGATCCAGTGGTCACGGGGCTCCCAGGCTGTGGGAGCCCAGAGGAGGGAGGAGAAAACTCTGGCCCTTGGCCTCAGGGAAGTTCTATAGAAGAGAAAGGATGGAGGGCTTGTGCAGGCAAGACAGGCTGACACGGCTGTCCCTGGAGAGGGGTTGGCATGAGCAAACGGGCAGGGAGGGGACGTTTACCTGGGTGCTTCCAGAAGGCTGCACAGGTGTGTGTACCCGGTCTCACTTTTGTTCTGGTTACGAAGAACAGTGGTTAGCATACATATTTCACTATGAATGTGGACTAGTTTTTGCAGTACTTCTGGGGACCTAGGCGTTCAGTCCTTTTTTCACATCAGCCTCTCCTGTAGCAGAAGAGGAAGTAAAGTGAGGGTATTTCCCCTCAGCAGAGAAGTTACATTTTTTTATTTGAAATCATTGGTATAACTGAGAACAAATTTGGGACTTCTCAATCCATTTGCTTTTCGTTTCCTTTGAAAGACTTATATTATGTGGCACAAGGCATAAATACCATTTACTGAATAGGATTGACATTCCCTTGCAATTGTTTTTTCTATTGTAACTTTAGTTTCTTTCCTATTCCAGGTTACTGGCATCTTGCCATGCTTGCTTGATGGTGATTGTTTTGTCAGATCCAATTCTTCATCTCCAGATCTTGGAATACTCTTTGAACTTGGAATTTCTTATATTCGCAATGTATGTCAGTAGAAAGATAACGTTTTCTAATGTATCAATTAAGAGGGAAGTGTGTGTGTGTGGGGTGACCTATGTATAAAGGGATGTTTTAAACAAATTACCTGTGTATTTATAAATAAAATAATGGATATTTATTGTGAAATGAACTTATTCCCTTGTGGAATGAGAATGGCAGTGATTCTAATTTTATACATAGTGCTGCTTCTTCAGTAGCATTTAAAATAAAGGGTATTTGTTAACATTTGTAGCTTGTGCACCCTGAAGTGCTTTTAAAAATGAAGAGTCAGAAAGGACAAGACTTTGCAGAAAGTGGTAAATGCAGCTCAGTGGCATCCCAGCACTCGTCTCACCTCTGTCCTGGGGGAGCAGAGCAAACTTGACCTTGTAACCGAGGGCTCTGGGTAAGGGGCCTGGTCGAGTGGCCATTTTCATAAAGGAGCAGAATGAAGTTGACCTTATAGCCGAGGGCTCTGAGTAAGGGGCCTGGTTGAGTTCATTTTCATGAAGGAGCAGAGTGAACTTGACCTTGTAACTGAGGGCTCTGGGTAAGGGGCCTGGTTGAGTTCATTTTCATGAAGGAGCAGAGTGAACTTGACCTTATAACTGAGGGCTCTGGATAAGGGGCCTGGTCAAGTTCATTTTCATAAAGGAGCAGAGTGAAGTTGACCTTACAACCAAGGGCTCTGGGTAAGGGGCCTGGTCGAGTTCATTGTCATGAAGGAGCAGAGTGGACTTGGATTAACTTGTGTCACCAGCAGGTGCAGGTCTGTACTGGGAATTGACTCCGCATTATCATAACAGCCTAGGAGCTGGAGTGTACCCTTGACCTCAGGGTAACCCAGAGAACCGAGAGCTAGAGAACGGTACTGCATCGTCCTTTCCTTTCTTCGAGGAAATGCATCCTGACATGCTGCCGGCGGGTAGGACAGGGAGAGGAGCAGCTCCTCCAAGCGAGCCCACTAGCCTTTGATAATGCATGTCGGGTAAAAGTTCCAGACAAAAAGACCCTTGAATGATTTCTGTGTTTGATCTCTCAAGAAACAAAGCCTTATCATCTCATGTAGTATTGATATAATTTGAGATATTCCATGAAATGGTTATGTCACTCAAGAGTGGCAGCAGTTGCCACATCATCACATTTAAGGGATTTTCAAGAGCAATTTTGAGAAAAGAGGATTTTCACTTTACATACTGCCTTTAACACCTGACTGTACTGCTCTCATTTTAATTTCCTGTGAGAAGTGTTTTCATTTTAAAGGCAAATACTGATTTTGTTGTTTTAAAAGGGTTTGGCACGTGCTTATGATTGGACTAGTTTGGATATTAAGTTTCATGTCCTGATTTTGTTTCCTAGTCAACTGGCGAAAGAGGAGAGTTGAGTTGTGGCTGGGTGTTTCTTAGACTTTTTGATGACAGCGGAGTTCCTATTCCAGCAAAGTAAGTTGGCTGTGCATTACTTCCAAGTGAATCATTATGTGGATGTTCATTTTTGAGAATCAAGGAATCTCAGGTTTTCAGAGCATAAGTTCTATTAGCATTTCAATAACCTTTTGGTTTTAATTTTAACCTTGGTGTTAATGTTCTTTAAGGTAGTCTAGGAACACCACATGTATCATCATTACTTTTGAAGTGAGTTTCTTGTACACAGAATACAGTTGGTTCAGGGTTTTTTAATCTACTCTGCCAATCTCAGGTTTTTTATTTGTGTTTGTAGGCCATTTATATTTAATGTAATTATTGATATGCTAGGGCTTACATCTGCCATTTTAGTTTTTGTTTTGTTTGTATTCTGTCTTCTTATTTCTTTGTCTTATTTTTCCTACTTCCTGTGCATTACTTAAATATTTTCTTTTTGTAGAATTCCATTTGGATGTATAGTATCTCTTTGTGTAACTTTGTAAGTTGTTACTCTAAGTATTGCATTTTACATATATGTAATTTATCACAGTCTACTTGTTTTGATAGTCTACCAGTTGAAGTGAAATGACATTTTACCGCCCTTCACATCCCTTTGCCCTTCCTCATTTACAATTGTCTTAAATATTTTTTCTACATACACTGAGAACTATGTCAGACAGTATTATGATTTTTGCTTCAACTGTCAAACATAATTTAGAAAACGTAAGAGAAAATCTATTGTGTGTACCCATATTTTAACTTTTTCTGGTGTTCTTTTTTCCTTCCAGATTTTCCAAAGTATATTCTTT
>PVKY010009534.1:0-13238 GCA_004027775.1 Bradypus variegatus
AATAATTGTTACATTTATGATTCTTTCAATTATGGATTATGGAGAAGACTGCACGGCAACCTCTTCAGTTTCAAGACAGCATGGTGTTTTATATAATAAGCCTCTGAATAAAACAACTATTATCAATAGTGTTTGCAACTTAATCGGCTACCTTTGAAACTAAGAAGGACTTTTTGCTTTCTAGCTTTGATTCCTAGCTATATTTTTTCCTAGCTATATTTTAAAACACTGGCATTCTGTCCAGCTGTTTAACCTCCATTTATATTTTTAAAGTCTCCAGAGGATAGTGCATATACATTTTACTAGAGCCGAGCAACATTTTCACAAGGTAGGAGTAAACCTTATAATAAGCCCAGAATCTGTTAAGTATCCATAAGTTATGTGTTTATCCAAAAACATGCTTCCACTATACCTCTACCTATTATAATTATATTTAACATTAAAAGGAACATCATCACAAATAAAAAGGATTAAGTCCTCAAATGAAGCTAGCTTCTAAAGCCTGGACCATTCACCAGAAATAGTATTAAGAAAGTGCCATCCCTATTTAAAGGTTTGCCTAGAAGAAGCCTTGCCTTAAGTAGGCTTTGGCCTGGTGAAGGCTGACATTCTCAAAGGCATCTGCCCATCGGAAATACCAGCCACTGAGGATGGCAGCCTCAGATGCCATTTTCACTTCACTGGTGTAACCAAAAGAGGGAGGCTTACTAACATAATACTGAAAAGGAAGAAAAGAGTGTGGCTAAAAGGGGAGAAGAAGAATTCTAAACAACTTAAATATCATGGAAGATAAATTTTGGGCTTGGGAAACACTCATCCCAGGCTAATTTCAATAATCCATGCCATCTGATTTTGTTACAGTGAGGTCCTAGCTATAATATGACAATAATATTTTTAATTCATGCCATAAATGAAGTTTTTTGGATGCCCAAGAGTCATTCAGTCAGAAATACTAACACAGAAAGTGCAAAAGAATAGTGAATTATTAGAACAATATTTATAGAATACACTAATTCCCAAAGTGAAGTCTCCCACAGTGATATAACCTCAAATAACTCAGTATTTTGATTGGTTTCACTAAGACTATTTCTATTTTTCCTGAATGATTAGTGCTTATTTAAAACCAGTTGAAAGGAAATAAAAGCAATTCTGGGCAGAAGGTCCCAGTCACTGTCCCCACTCCATCAGTGGGTTCCCTGCAGGGAAGGAGACCTTCTGTTCCCCAACAGCTCCCCCCACTGCTGTGCCTTTATCCTGAAGACCCTGAAAAAAGATAAATTATAATTTTAGAGATGTTGAAAGGTTCCCAAAATATCTCCCCTATGAGTCTGGTACTGATAAATTCTCACTTTCATGGTTTTTCCTGCATATCAAAGGATTGATTCTGGAAAGCCCTTATTAAAATACAAATATGTTACTGGAAGACCTAATGCTTTATCATCACCTATGATAGCAAGACCAAATTTGTAATTTTATAAGTTTTTCTGTTAGAAAAAGAATTGAAAAAAAATGGGGTAAGTTGCATTCATTCAAACATCTGTTGTCATCCTACCACAACTAGACAAATCGCTGGGAGTCTCAAGACAAATACCATGGCATTCCTACCCTCTAGAGTTTTTCTGTTTGGTCGGAAAGTATATAAGATGGACTTTATATGCAAATTATTTTACTGAATGATAAATTCTGGAATAGAATAAGAAATCATTTGATAACAAGGAACTGAAACTCACTTAGAGCAGCTTAAATAAAGAAGATATTAACAAAGAATTAAGAATGTCTGAAAAGCACTTGAAGTCTCAAGAGGGACTCAAACAGGAATTTGTATGCCAAAAGGAACCAAGACAGCACACCAGTACTCTCTTTTTCAGACCCCCAAGGATCTTTCAGATATGCTTTTTCTGCAATGCACCACCTCTTCCCATTTTTTTCCTACAGCTCAGCTGTCTCAGCTTGTGCTTATGGCTACCTCAAGCTTGAGATATAAGAGCACCCACATTCAACACCCACAGACAACTAATTCACTCTCTATCCCCATGTCAATTTTTTGCACAAAGAATCTGACTTAATCCATCCCTGGTTCATGGAGAGAGTTTCTTAAAACTATGGGATGCAGAGGAAATAACTGCCATCTGTAGTGCAGTAAGGTAATTTCAGGCTCAGACTTGAAGAAAAGGTAGGAATAGTCCAGATAAAGGGAAAAGGGTAGCCCAAGCAGCAAGAGCATCATATTTAAAGGCAATGAAAAAGTGGGGTGTTTTCATTTATCCAAACATATATTGTCAACTCCCGCAGCTCACATTTAAAGGTAAGGATGGAGTAAAGCAGCCCTTATAAAGAACCATGTATAAAGAACCAAAGCCCAAATTAGAAAACCATGGCCAGGAAGCAGTTGATGAGGCTGGGAAGACAGCCAGGGACCACATGATGATATACTTTTTATGCTCTTCTGAAGAGTATGAGTTTTATCCTATAGCTGATAAAGGTGGGTTGTAAAAATTTTTAAGCAAGGGGAGACAAAGGCCTGTGTTTTAGGAAAAAAAAATCTAATTGCAAGGTGAAGGATGAATGACAAGGAGGCCAGGTTGAATGCAAGACTATTCAAGAAGTTACTGCAGTAATTCAGGCAAGAGTTAACACAGACTCGAAATAAGACTATGGTAAAAGAAATAACAATAATTTTAAAAAGGATGTAAAGGAGAGGGTGGATTCAAAAATATTAAGAAAGTAGATCTAAGATGGAATGGAGTCAGTTCAGACAAGAGAAGAGTCATAGGCTTTTATGGGGTTTGTGGTGATGAGGGGGAAAGGAAAGCCTAAACCCAGGGCAGGTGCTGAGGGTCATACTAGACAGGGGAAAAAGAACACACTGGGGGAAGTGACAAGTACAAAAGACATACTTTGCCTTCATTCCAGTTTTGCCTTGAGCTAGCCTTTCTTATGGTGTCTAAATATTTTAACCTAAATAATTAATGGCAACCTGCAAATCTTCAGGATGTGAGCATGATGAGCAGGAAAATAATTGGTAACCAAACCTTAATCAAAGGCATATTCCAGTTATCCTATCATTCTATCAAAATGCCTGTCAATTTAACCTACCACACAAAAGGACAGAATTCATTCCTAGTGCAGCTTTAACTTGTAGATCTTTCCTTGTTTCATTATGTATCTAATTAGAAGTTTTCACAGTCGTGTTTTTCTTTCAATTCCAAGAATAAAAAGTAAAAAATGAGGAATGTGAACTTCTTGGATGATCCCATGACTTTGAAGTCACATATCTGAATATACGATCTCCTGCTTTTGCATTTAGGAGCCCTGGGGAGCGACATTATCTGACTGATAATGAATGCATATATTTTCATAAGAATATGCAATCTTAGGTAGCTCAGCACAGGATACTGAAGTGACTAAGTATCAAATTAAAGATTATTCTTTTTTGTGTGGAATTCACTCCAGCAAGAAATTGAACTAGCAGATTTAAAATCCAAAAACAGTGGGACCACCTCCTGAGACATTATTAATTATTAGTGGGCCCCAGTCTTCCAGGCTCTTATCTCCCTATACACCCAATGCTCCCATTGATTTAAATTATTACCACTATTTGCTAAATGCGTTCAGTGTGCTTGGTACCCTGTCAGGCAAAGAAAAAAGGTCCCATACCTGCCCAGGGGCTTTCTACCTAAGTTGCAAAGATATAATTTAAGTTTGAAAATGGATTGTAGTTGTTAGTTAGCCTTTTCTATGGGCTTAGAAGCAATAGTACAAAACGAAAAGTAAGTTCAGACACCTCTTTTTTCTCTCTTGGACCTTCTTTATATTCCACAGCCTGGTCCACTGACCCATAAACAATATCACAGAAATATGACACTGGTCAGGAGAGGAAGGCCATCGATAGTTCAGAGAAAACTATCAACACTTAGAAACAATCCTGAATGTGTCTTATTTCTGATCCTGTTCCCTGCTCTACTGGAGTGAAGCCTGTGTTTGGAAGCAGTAGCAAGTGAAGAGAGCAAAGCGGAGGGTAAAGCCCCAAAGCTGTTCCTACCCTGATCCTACCCTATTCAGTCCAAGCCCTGACATCACCATCAGTGCCCACCACCCTGTCCAAATCGCCATCATCCTTTCAGGGGTCTTTTACATTCCTGTGACAAACTTCTGTGACAAATGTCCAGAGAGGAGGAATCTGAAATTTAGATGGCTCTGATTTAAGTCCTATACGTACCCTGAGAAGCACAGCTAGGATCTATATGTATTTGTGTTTCTATAAAAGAGTAAGTGTAAAAAAAAAAAAAGAAAAGAAAGGGAAAATTGGTGCACCCTGTCACCTATATTTGCCCCTACCACTTCCATTATTAATAATAAAAACAACGGTTTTTAAAAATAAAAAATGTTGGGTTTGCTTCAAGTGCAAAAGGATGATAGGGCAAAAGCAGTGAATCAGGACTCCATTCCATAGCATAGAGAAAACCACAGGGAACAGACAGGGAAATAGAAAGCAGGCAGACTAACCCTTGGGCCAGTGAAGAAAAGGAAAAGGGAGATAAATGGGTGGGGGGCAAGGAAGTGGCCTGAGGCACCAGAGAATGCCTGTGGGTTTACTCTAGTAGAAAGTTCTTCCTGCCCCATGATCTCATTGCCATTGCAATGAGTGTGCCAAACTGACCACACCCCAAAACATCATCCCAGCCTCTGCAATGGCCTGGGGATCCACCACCACTTGTCATTAGGGTGGCCTAGCAGGGAAGAAAAAGAGAAGTCCTTTAGCCGACTGCACTTGGGGGAATAACGGTAATCACTCAGCATCATTTGCTAGCATAACATCATTACACATAGTGACATGAGTTCCACCACCTTAGAGGGCTGAAGCCATTACAAACATTTCTATTGGAGGATGTCTGAAACACAGTAAGGTGTTTGCTACTTGTGAAAGCAAAAATGAACAAACATTATCTAAATTTGAACATATGTTATTTTCCTTTGGAATACCTGTTCCCTGAAAGCAAAGCTCTTGTCTAACTATGAATACAGTAAACAGAGCTACATTTCCCAAAGAATAATACATACTTGTATATCTGCTACATTATTGCCCACTTGTTTTACCTCTTAGTCCACAAAGAGCCAGCTCTTCAGCAACTGCAACCCAACAAAGCACCAGCAACTACATCCACTTCTACAACTATGTTCAACTCTGCTGCCTGCTCTCGCTATCTCTTTTCTGTTTCCTATCTTTATTCCTTCTGTCCTGAATTCCCTCCCCCATGCATGCATGACACACATTCATTATTGATTCCAAGGTTATTTACTAAGTGCCTACTATGTACAAAATTTGGTGCTGAATATAAGGTATTGCTCAGATCCAACTTCCTGGAGTTTTAGCATTCTATTCATGTCTGTTCCACCCCACTAATGTCTAAAATGTCAGCTGGATCTTGGTCAACTGATGCAATATGAACCCATGTTCTTACTCCTCATACTCCTGGCATTTGTCTGGAGATTCTTAGATGCATGCATAGTTCTTTCCTTACTGATCTTTTGCAATCTTATTGTTTGGACCACCAAAATCCTAGCCCATTTTCTCTGAATGAAATGTAGTTGTTCAATTATTAAAATAAATGAAACAGCTTTCAGTAGAGAAATAGTTTAATGACACTGTGTTTGACAGAGACTGTAAAAAAGTAACTTCAAAGGTGCTTATGTCCAGAAACAACTCTTAGGAGATAGAGAGCAAAAGCAGGTGAAAATTATAAAAAATATAAAATTAAATTAAAAATAGCTAAATTCCTGAGAGTAAGAAGTACAGCTGTACCATGTTACTTGAAAACACAGATTTTCAGGGAAAAAAGAAATTGGAGTAGGGCTGAGTTTTCACTTGACAAAAAGAGTTACAGTGTAACTTTGCGATATGAATAAAGTATGGTCCAATTAGCAAAAATGGAATATATGTACCACACTTTTTAAATATATGGATATAGTAAATCTGTATGCTTATCACTCAACACAAGCTTGTTAAATAACGGATGACCATTTCTCAATTTTTAACTCCCACTTGATCCTCTAAACCTTGCCAAATACCTAAAAGAATAAGAATAATCATGTGGGAAGCATATTTTAAAAGCAGATTAAATGGTTTAAGAATGGATCAGTCCTCTGCTTTCTCTTAGCCACCCAGACAAAAGCTAATATATGAGTGTCAGATCTGGAATCCATAAATGTCATAAACACAAAGCTGGGTAATCTATATGAGTGTGCTGGAGAGGTGAGGGTGGAAGAGAGAGAAATTGCATTTAAAGACGACATAATATAATTGAGTTTATGAATGTTGGTTAAAGGGCTGTTTTAATTCTATTGTAATATATTTTTCCTAGTTTCTGTACTGCCTAAATTCTTCCTATCCAATTTATTGCCTGGATATTATCCTTCCTTGCCAGTAAATTACCTTTTTATCCTCCATCCTTTCTACAGTCCTTTTATTCTTATATTTCTCCTGGTTCTCTCATCCCTGCCTCTCCCTGCCCCCCCCCTTTTTTTCATTATACTACATAATCTATTCTTCTCTCAACCATTTTAATTTTTCCTAATTTTTTATCTTAAATTGGGTTTGTATATAATCAGGACTATAGGCAACAGTGGTAGCTAACACAAGATGTATAAACAAGCATAAGAACAATAGCAACATCACCCTTTTTTAAATTAAAAAATAAGTATTTTTTTCCTCAGTGAGGATTCTTTCTTTTTTATTGTTATAAGTATCTTTGCTCATTTTAAGGTATACTTGTGAATCAGCCTTTTCAACAAGAGCCTAAACCCCCAACCAGAAGCCCAGAGAATTCAGGGTTTGTAAAACTTGCCAGTGCCTCCACTCTTTGATGGGTCTGGATGAAGTCACCAATGTGACTCTGAAGAAACAAATGTCAGCGCGACCTATTAAAGTCAACCCTGAGCTAGGTAGCAACAGTGAGCTGGGGATTAGCATTGACAGCTCCCTTAATGTGATTCTTTTGGACAGGGATTAATTTAATGTGTTGCTGTCAAATGAAACAAAAAACGAGATGGATTTACTAATGACTCTATTCTATACCACACGCTTTTCCACCCCTGATCTATGTCAGAATGAATCTGACAGCAAGAGAAAATAATTTTTAAAATGAAAAGGAAGAAGACATTGCCTTCTTGACAAACTTTCCAGAAGGGAATTTTTACTGGGCTCCCCAGACACAGGATGAGAGTGGGGTGCGGGGCCACGGGAAAGAAGGCACTTCTAGCAGTACCGCGGAGTCTCCAGTCAACACCCCGAGCATCGGGGGGTCTGGTCCCAGCTTTGGTACCAACTTTCAAGATGGCCTTAATTTCTCCAGACCTCAGTTATTTAAATTCCTAAATTTCTTCTTGCCTCTAAAATTCTAATCTCTAGAAGAGGGGCCTCCAGCCCCCCAAGCACACCGGGAGCACTAGCCTTGCTCCAAAGACAGCGCTGCATGCTGAATGAGGCCGTGACACAGAGGGGGCGAGTCAAAGAGCGAAGGTTGATGCGTAGCAAAACGGTTTGCCAAGTCAAATGCTAAAGCCTCCTTAAAATAATTTGGATTCTTCTTTGTTCTCGCTAACAAAGAAACTTTAATTCGCAGTTCCCTGGAAGAAAGACAATGCAGATGAGCCATTTGCAGGTGAAAGGTGTCTCGTCAATTGATAATCATTGAATTATTACTGAAGGCTGGCAGAAACTGTTCATCGAACAGGGTGCTCATAACGTGAAACTGCACTGATTTCCGTATCGACTGGCCATTAATCTTTCTTGTGATTGCCCCAGCCCACCCCACCCCCGCCCCGCGCGCGCCCCACCGTGAGGTGCACAGATTCCTAGTCGTATTCATGTAAGTTACGGGGAAGTTTGTAAATACCCCGGCCTCCTCGGGTCTGTGGATCTGGGCTCATTCACCCGTATGCTCCACGTCTAGAGCCCGGAGCCCAGGCTCTGGGGGACCGCTATCCTCGCCCGGCGCCTCGATCCCTGCGGGCACGTCGGTGCGTCCGTCGCTCGGTAGCTCCGGGCGGGACTGGAGGTGCGGACCCTGGGATGAGCGCGCCGCGGAACAGTGTGGCGAGGGTACCCGAATATCGCGTAGGAAGAGCCTGGGCGAGGCGGAGGTCGTTGACGATGGAGCGCCCTCCCCACGCCGGATCCCAGCCGCTGCCCACGACCCGCGGCCGGGTATGGCTCAGACCCCAGTTGAGCAGGAGCCGGCGGGAGAGCCCCCAGGCGGCGCACCTGAAAAGCGCACTTGTTTGGAGGGAAAGGACCGCTTCCGCCCTCCCGCCCCCGGCCACGCTCTGCCCTCGCTGCGCGTTCTCTCCCGGTGAGGCGAGCTGTCCCGCCAGAGCCGGGATCCTGGTGCAGAAGCGGAGAGCATCCCGCTTCCGGCACTTAGCCGGGTGACCTTGAGCAGTCACCTAACCTCCTAAAGTCAGTTTTTCCCACCCGTAAAACGGTTGGACGATACCCTCTCCGCGAGCTCCCTGTGAGAATAAAGTGAGAGAATGGACGCCCAGCCTCGAGCTCCTTGTACCCTGCCCCTTAGTTCAACTCCGCATCTTCCTCTTCGTTTCTATTTCCTGCCTTCTGTCTTCTCTGGCTTTTTCTGTCGTTTTGATCCTGTTTTTACTCGGTTTTTTTTTCTCCCCAATATCTCGCAGACTCCTTTTCATTTTCTTCTGTTCTTTCATTTCTTCTTTTCCTCCTGTGCTTATTATTGTAGCCAACAAATTCATCAAAGGTTTCTTTCCACTTCCTAAACCCCAGGCTCCTCAAAGCAACCCCTCCTAATCCCTTATCAGCCCCCTCCCCAGGGCACCCCAAATAAACAGGGCAATCAAGGAAGAACTCGGTTTACTATGTAAACGTGGTCTCAAGACACTCGTCCCCTCGCCCAACTCCCAACCATTAAACTTCTGCTATGCGAGACCCCTGGGACCACCACTGCCCTGAGGACAAGGGCCTCCATGGCTTCTTGTCACCGTGTCCTCTATGCCAGGCCCAGAACCTATGCAAGGGCTCAGTAAACGTCTGCCAGCGACCCGCGGGGCAGAGCGGGGAAGAAGAAACCAAAACCCAACCTTCCAAAGAAAAGCAAACATATACAATGTTTCATACTCAAATATGAACAGAATTTTTTAAATCTTCGAATAAGCTGAAGAATAGTGTAAAAAAATTAATAGCACAATCTCTACTCAAGTGCTTTAAAAAACATTATTCTGTGATTTTTAACCTAATAGAAGTGAGGCTTGCATCGAGTTCTTAATTTGGGAAGTTGGTTAGAAGAGAAAGAAAACTATAACACCACAAAGTTAAGTGTCTGAAGTTGGTGAGCTGCATTTACATTCATTTCTTGAAACTTTTTAGAGATGCGTAATATGTTATTTCTTTGTAACAACAAAGCTACTATCTATACTGCCATATTATACATAATGTAATTAAAATGCCATAAGCTATAACCAAAATTTATACGAGTAAAAACTTTTTAAGAAGACGCAAAAGGCTGAGGGGGAAAAAACTCTTATGGAAGGCTAGAGAAATTTTAGTTGCTTGCAAGTACCTGAAACCTAAAAGTATCAGATTTCCTTTGAAATTATTTTTCATTTTATTAGAATCTAATTGAAGATTACCTGTAAAAGGTTGGGGGAAGGAAGACAAGTGGAGAAATATCAGTTCTATGCACAGATTTTTGAAAGAGTAGAAGAACCACAGTACCACCTTGTGGGGAAGGAAGAATTTTTTTCATCATCAGTACTATGGTTGTTTTATTTTCTTCTACTATGGTCACACACAAAAAAAATAAATAATAAAGCCATTTAAAACACAAAGCAATAACTTAGATCTATGTGAATACATTGTGAAAAAAAGCCTTACCTATTAATTTTAAACACACTAGCATATTTATATCAAAATAAGTTTTAAGATTGTGATAAACAAGTTAAATATAATATGTGGTATTGAAAAATCATGCTTCTAATGCTACAAATAATCCTGGAAACCAAATGTTATGTATGAAACAATAAATATAAAACTATGTGCACATCCTAAAAGAAGAACAATTCTTTTAAAAAGTGTCCTAAATTTTTCACCATTAGGAACTATTTATGCTTTTTAAAATGTATTTCTTTGTTCGGTTGCTTGGCCCTGGAAAAGAAATGTTCCTAGATAAATAGAGAGCAATTTTCTCTTTCTTAAAATTGTTTGTTTCTTATGTCGAAGAATGGCAGAGCAGGCAGATATTTATGAACCTATAGTCGATAGTGTAACAAAACTGCTCTAGTTGTTCTTTGAGATATAAAGAGGGCACAGATAACAGGGCTTGGATTTTAAGAAGTAAAATTATAAGACTCCAAAACAAAACCTGTTCCTCCTCTACTGTACATCTGGAAATGCCTTAAAGGACATGGATGTTTCCTGCTCTAAACCTGTCTTCTATAAGGCAAGAGGGAATTCAGGGGTTACCTGTAGGCATTCTTTATTCTTTGTGCTTTAGAATCACAGGGCTGGTATATCCCTCTGACCTTCAGGAAGGACTAAATCAAAAGCATCCCGGGAAGAGACCAGTGTTTTTCAAACTGTGCTCAGCAGAGCCCTAGGGGCTGTCAAAAGATTATGAGGGGAGGAGAACACGGAGAGAGGCCCCCCTCACTCCCAGCTTCCACCAAGCAACTCTGCTTTCATCAGACAGAAATTCTGCCTAGAATGGAGTTTAAATAACAGGCTTCAAGGCTTTAAAAATGTTTGAAAATCACCAATCTCACCTAAACTATTTTGTTTAAGTCTAGTAAGGAATTGCTGTAAGACATGTTCTGATGCTTCCTGCAAGTTTATTAATAAATCCACTTTAAGAGCTGCACACCAATGCTTCCACATACCCTATTCCTTTCTTTTGCTTTAAAAAAAAAAAAAGTTTCTACAAAATGTATATGGGTCGGCTGAAAAAAAAATTTCAAATAAAAAAGAAGTATCTTAAGTTAAAAATCTCCACATCCAACTCCCAATCCATTCATTCCCTAGGAGTTATCGTAGTTAACATTTTGGTTTGTCCCTTACAGACCCTTGGTCTTTGTGGGCTCAGACATGCACACACATAACACAGAGTTTTTTTGTTTCAAGAAAACAGGGTCATACAACATGTTTTTTTCCCACTCAGCAAAATAATAATAGTATCTTTCTATGTCAGTACCTACAGAATTATCTCATTCATAGTATCCAAGGTATGGATGTATTATAGTTTTTTAATCTCATCCCTATTATTGCATAACTTTTGCTTTTCATCATGTAGTTGCACTTGCTCTTTCTTCATCTAAAATATTACCCAACCAACATATATACATATGAATTTCAGTTTTTACATTACTTCCTCAAAGTAACCACCCAGCCAACATATACAAAAGAACTATTTCAAAATTTTAAGACATAATTTCTCAAAACAATAATCTTTTCCTAAAGTAAATAACTTTTTCTCTATCCAAATACTTTAAACACAAGGAAATAGTGGGATTTTTTGCTAGTTTGCTTTTTAGTATAGTTGCATATTGATGTCTTCACAATGAAACGAGAAAACAAAGCAGCCTACTCTTTTAGATTTTCCAATACCTCACGAATGGGAGTTATGCTTTTTAGAGAGCATCTTTCAACACAACATCAAGGTGGCTTTCCTAAAGGAATATTCATCACAAGTTCATTAATTCATTCTACACATTTATTGAACCCATCTAAGTGCTCGTTATTTTGCTAGGTTTTCAAGGAAGAGTAACTGGGGGGAAAATCAGGGAGATTATAGTTAGTAGGAAAAACCTACATTGGATAAATAATCACACAGTATGTATGTATTTATCAACTGTGATAAATATGTAAAGGAAAATTACACTACAATGAAAGATTTAACAGTGGGTTCTCTTCTCAAAGAGCTACAAAATGTTATAATATCTCTCATTATACTTTACCTTTTAAACACAGTCTTTGATGGGATATTTCTAGCATTCTATATATGTTCTTTCCTTTAAAAAAAATATGCATGCCTGCACATACACCCAAGCCAATTAAGTCTAATGATCCTTTGATTGAAACTGCCACATAGCAACTTTCAGCTTTCAGTTCATTTAATACCTTTAATTTTTGTCCCAAATTTATTAAACTGCTGAGGCCTTTGTTTATTACCAGCACTTTCATTTTTTAATTTTTAAATAATGATTGTGTTAATCAGTAACAGTATATTTGAATATTAAATAAATACTCCTGCTTAGATGAAGCCAAGAACATAAGTGAAGTTAAATTTTTGGCTGGCACTATTTCAAAATCATTGTTAAGATGTTTTAGAAGAGTCCAAATTCAATGTCGAGAAGGTAGTTTAGGTGTGTCAGTGTTTAATGTATTAAAGCCTGTAGTTTAACACATGAAAACGGAAGTACAAAAACTAATAGCCAACATAAAATATAAACTATTTTCCATTGTATTGAAGGAGTAAATGCTAGAAGAAAGGGTGTGGCCCTTATGGATGATTTAATTTTCAAGGATGTCAGTTGAAATAGTAGTAACAGGATCTATTCACCCAAAGCAAAGCTGTGAACCCACAGAAAATTCACACGTCTGAACATCTCTAGAGGACAAGTAAAATTTGGCCACTAAAGGTCTATCTGTAAAAGGGAACAAGGATGCTCCTGGGAAATAACTCATATTTAGGTTATCTTGGAACTTAGGAGACCAATTTAGCAAAGGAAGGGTAATGAGCTAGCATGAACATGGAGGGATTATTTTAGTTGCTTTAGCAAGCTTATGTGAGACATACATAAAGACTTGAAAGCACTGGTTAAGAATTTAAGAAGTCAGAATTATGCCAGCAGGATACTCAAAGGTGACAGCCAGAAAATACTGTTTTGCTTCTATTAGTGTGATCTTGTACATCAATGACCCATTTTTTTTAATTCAGTTTTATTCAAACACAATCACATAACATACAATCATCCATGGTATACAGTCAACCATTCACAGTATGATCATCTAGTTATGTGTTCATCACCACAATCTATTTCTGAACATTTTCCCTACATCAGAAAGAATCAGAACAAGAACAAAAAAATAAAAATGAAAAAAGAACACCGAAACCATCCCCCCATCCCATCCCATTTGTCATTTAGTTTTTATCCCCATCTTTCTACTCATCCACTAGATAAAGGGGGTGTGATCTACAAGGCTTTCACAATCACAC